>ML111440.1:38278-101784 GCA_003697995.1 Taxidea taxus jeffersonii | reverse complement strand
TTAGGTTCCACTATATTTTAAAGGATGGAGGAGAAAACAGGCAGTAACCTCTTCAATCACAGCAACTTCTTCCAAGACACCTCTCTGAAGGCAAGGGAAACAAAGGCAAAAATGAAATATTGGGACTTCATCTAGATAAAAAGCTTCTTCACAGTCAAGGAAACATTCAACTAAACTAAAGGGCAACCTATGGAATGGGAGAAGATATTCATAATTGACATTATATATAAAGGGCTGGTATCAAAGACCTATAATGAAATTATTAAAGTCAACACCCAAGAAACAAATAATCAAGTCAAAAAATGGGCAAAAGACATGAACAGACACTTCTCCAAAGAAGACATACAAATGGCTAACAGACACATGAAAAAAATGTTCAACATCACTAGCCATCAGGGAAATACAAATCAAAATCACCCTACACCAGTTAGAATGGCCAAAATTAACAAGAAAGGGAACAAATGTCGGTGAAGATATGGAGAAAGGGGAACCCTCTTACACTGCTGGTGGGAATGCAAGCTGGTACTCTGCTCAAGCTGCCACTCTGGAAAAGAGTATGGTGGTTCCTTAAGATGTTAAAAATAGAGCTACCCTAGCACCCAGCCATTGCACTACTTGATATTTACCACAAAGATATAGATGTAGTGAAAATAAGGAGCACCTGCATCCCAATGTTCATAGCAGCAATGTTCACAATAACCAAACTGGAAGGAGCTGAAATGTTTAATGGATGAATGGATAAAGAAGATGTGGTTCATATATACAATGGAATATTACTCAGCGATCAGAATGGATGAATACGCACTACTTGAAGTGACATAGATGGGACTGGAGGGGATTATACTAAGTGAAATAAGTAATTCAGAGAAAGACAATTATCGTATGGTTTTACTCATATGTGAAATATAAGGAGTAGTGCAGAGGACCATAGGGAAAAAATGGAAAACTGAATGGGAAGAAATCAGAGAGGGAGACAAACCATAAAAAATTCTGGACTCTGGGAAACAAATTGAGGGTTGCAGAAGGGAGGGGTGGGGGATGGGTTAGCCCAGTGATGGGTATTAAGGAGGGCAGGTGTTGCATGGTGCACTGGGTGTTATGCACAACTAATGAATCATTGAACACTATATCCAAAACTAATGATGTACTATATGTTGGATAATTGAACTTAAAAAGAATTAGAAAGATTTCAAAGGATGGAGACCTGTTCAAATGACCTTGGGGACCAGGGTTTATTATAAAGACATATGGCATGAAAGCCTAGGGAGCTCCACAGCTGCATAGCCAGGCCTCTGAGATATAGAAAATTATTCTTCCCCTTCAGGCTATTCCAGCCATAACTTGTATGACCAAACAGTGTTAATCTGCTTGTCTCCAAGGGAAGAATCTTTGACCCCCTGTTCCTCATTTTTTCCGATTTTCGTATTTCCTTCTTCTTCCAGTTGCAGCAGGTTGAGCAAGTTGTACTTTTCAGACTATTGTCTATTCTCTGTCTTCTTTCTTATTTATTTACTTTTCTCCCTTACTCCTTCCTGTTCTTCTCTGCCCCCACCCCTTAGGCAACCACTCTCATTTATGTCTAAGGTAGATCTTTTGGTTTGTATCTGTTCTTATGAAATAAGTACATTTTTTAAAATGTGTGTATTTTTATTTTAAAAAATGGTACTTAGTCATTTATTTTTCTTTTTTGACCTGTCGCTGTCTATGAGATCATCCATGTTATTAAATGTTCATGCAGGCTGTTCATTCTCAGTGTTGCTTAGTTCTCTATAATATATGCCCACCATGTGTTGCCTATCTAATCTCCAATGATGGATTTCAGATTGCCGCCAACTCCCTGTCACCACAAACAATGCTATAATGAACATCCTCAAGCACATCCCCTTATGAGCCTGTGTGAGATGTGTTTGGGAAATATACATAGGCTCATTTTAGTTTGACTAAGTTGTATCAGATTGCTCTGCAAAAATGTTGCTCCTGGCAAAACTCCCAACACCAGTGCATAAATCCCCTCTAAACCATTGGCATTATGCAGCTTTCTAAGTGAATCCATGGCTTCTAGGTCATTCTCTATTTCCAGCATTCTGCTTCTTTCTTGTGCCCTCTACCTTTATTTCCCACCCAAACCTGCACTGCTGCTAACCTGTCCTCAGTTTTTTCCCTAATCTCTGGAACTCTTATTGTGGTTTCTTCCTACTCTTGGTTTCTATCACTTTCTGAAGCAATAGTGTGTCTTCTTGGCCTCTTTATCTTTCTATTTCACCTTCAATCACGCTGATGGTCTTTTAGTCATGACTCAGTCTGGTGCACATCTGTGGGCTCCAGTTCTTCCCTCGGGCCACCTCCTATGACTGCCACTGATTCTGACATCTCTCCCTGGTCCAATTGGATGTCTCCAGGGTGCTGAGGGTCACATGGTATAAACCCTGTTGATATCTAAGGAAGGGAATATCTGTTGCAGATTCTTTCTACAAAGAAAGTATCAATATAATGGGCATTCAGAGTTTCATGGACTGCCCAGCATACACACCAATTTGATATTTTACTAAATTAACCAAAACGTACCAATTTTTATACAAGATAGCTGCAATTATTCAGGTAGGACATCAATCTCAAAGGTTATTTTATATGTAGACATAGTGGAAAATAACCTCTGAGGTGCCCATTTTTTGCGATGGGCACCTCTTTTCCTTCTCTTTATATTCTTTCCTCTAACCCACACACATAAAATTAGAGAAATGTCTAAATACAAAGCCCATGTTATTCTTGCTGCCTGGAACATTCTTCCTTAACCTGTTTTGTCTTAACTAAAGCAACTCCATTCTTGAGAAGAATTAAATGTCATGTCTCTAAGAAGATCTTTACTTACATCTCCTATGGGATAAATTCTCCTACTGGATGTCCCCATCCTTTTCCATCACACACACCACACTCCATTACAGTTAAGTGTTGTTTTGCACTACAAAATATGAGCAATGTGAGAGCATGGATTGCATTTTTCCTATTCACGGATGCTTTTTTTCCCCCTCAACAAAGTACTTTGCATCTGCTATGTGCTCAAAAAATATTTGGGCAATTTTGTTGAATGATAGAGTGGTGACATCTCCAGGAAACCGAGTTTAAGTCCCAGTTCAGTTGTGAGGTCAAATCATAGTTCTTGTATTATCTCCCTCACAGAGTTTTTATATATTAACATGATTTTTAAGTTGTAAATATGACCAAGACATTGGTTGGGTAAAGATCATTAGACAACTTTGTTTATTAAGAAAAATCTAAATGCCAATTATTTGAATAGGAGAATAAAATAACATTCTGATCCTAACATAATTTCATAAGACAAAGATTATCATCAAAAGGGTATTAGAGATGGAAGGGACCCTGGAAATTGTCCTGTCTAGATACTTTGTTTCCCAGAAAGGCAATCAGCTGAGAATCTATGTGACTTGCCACACAGCTATATACCAAGAGGGCTTAGAAAAAGGGTACTCTATTGCTGTCCCTTACATACCCTGAGGCATGTGCCCTTGTGGGAGGAAGCATTATCTAGCTGCACGTGGTCTCTGAATGCTTACAGAGGCCAAGTGGCCTCCTCTTTGGCCTTGGATTCCAGCTTCCCACAAGGCATTATTTCTTAGAATCATAGACTCATCAAATTTTCTAGTTTTTTTTTCCTTGTCTCTGTGCCTCTCACTGACCCAGTTTTTCTCCCTGGCCCATGAAGGAGTAGCAGAAAGATTATTGTGTGTGTGTATACATATATGTATGTATACATATACATGTGTGTATACATATACATATATGTATACACACACACATATATATACATATACATACATACATACATATATTGAGTCAGAGCTTTTACATGCTTTGATCCAATAGACACCTTCCTGCCCCCTTAGTCTCATTAGTTGGTTGTGGGGATATCTATGGTATTCAGACACTAGACCTCTAATTCCAAGTTGTTCCCCAACACATACATGGCTTCCTAGTAGGGAAAATTACAATATTTACATTTTTTTCTAGTTGCTAGAGGAATTAGAAGCAGTGGCAAAAAATAATCCTAATAAGGAATCTTTTGTCCCCAGCTGTTATAAAACAGGATTTTTCACAAGTATTTACTCTCCCTGCAGAACGAAGCATTGAAGTGCAAAAGTTCACCCCAAGCATGCCCACTGCTTTTCTTTAGACCTTCCAAGAGACACACAAGCCTCTTATTTTTCAGGGCCCATCTGGCCATAAATCGCAATTGACTTTAATTTATGAAAACAAATGACACTAGGCTATTCCACGACATTTTGAAATGGGAGAATTAGGCAGGAGCAATAAAGCAAGAGTAAAATGAAAACACTCACTCAGACCCCATAGCTGCCCTGGCAATGTCCCAATCCACACAAGGACCCTGAGTATCCCTATGCCAACAAATTTTGTTCTTGCAAAGTTGCAGTTATTTGATCATAAGACATGAAATTAACTCTTTGTCACAGAATATGGCAGGAAATTAAACACATCCAAGGCCTTTCCATGTGACTAGAATCACTGTTCCATCTGCAGAGAATTTATCAATGATGATAACCACAGATAGAGAAAAAAAAATGGGTCATCAACACTGGCTGATGATATAGCTGATGATTTAGTCCAGTCTCTCCAAGGGGCTAATGGACTTATTTAGTTCCCGAGACTATTGTCCAAGATTTTAGATGCAGAACTCTGATAGAGTCAAGAGAGTGATTCATAGGCATGCAGAAGGAATTGATGTGATTATGACCTCTTCCACATGCATCTTCATTTTCCAGAATTAAGAAGACATGATGTGAATATGCTGTTTTAATTTGAATACCAAAGGAAAGAAGTGAAGAAGGGCTTGACAACGCATCTCTGACTCTAGGTAAGGCAGCTCACCTCTCTGGGTCTCCATTTCTCTGGATCCATAGACTTGATACTTCTGAGTTTTTCAGACAAGAGTAGTAATGAAGGTAAGACACACCTAAATACACAACAAGTATCTTTGGAACTCTGAGAGACAATCAATTGGCATAGCTTTAGAAACCATTTTCATTTTAAAGACTACATTTGGCATAAACACTTTAGATGGAGGCTGGCAGGGGGTGGTGTGCTATAGTCTACTCCTCTAGGATCCACCATACTGAGAGAAAAGATACAAGGTTCAGGCTGTTTATTTGAAGAAGAATATACCCAATCACTCTGTAAAAGTAAGACTCAGAGAAAACTGTTGGACAGAAACTGTAAGCTTAATGGGGCTTTCTATTCCACCCACCCAAATCCTGGACTTAAGACCCACTTGTTTGGAAAGTTAATCTATGGGGTTTGATCTGAATTTGCCTGCCTAGCTTACTTCAAGGACCACAGACCTGCCTCCATGCTCCAGCATAGTTAGAAGACAGAGAAAGAATAGATGTTCTTCCTTTCCCATCCATACTGAGAGAACCTGCTCAGGGGAATTCACCACATGGAGTTACCACAAGAAGAAGACCCAAAACTATGAACCCACAATTCCCCTGAGAGAACAGAGAAACAATACCAAGTGTCAACTCTGTGTAACATTTAACATGTCACTCCACCCACTATTAAATGTCGTTTACTGAAGTTCAGGCCCTCACCAGTCAGCTTAGTTACTCCTCCTCCCTTGGGGCAGTTGGAGGGATAAGATTGGAAGCATTGTATTCCTTCTCTACAAGCCAAAGAACAAATGTGAAAAGAGGAATATAATTATCCTTTCTCTCATCTATCAGGAAGGACTTCCTAACCTAGGGAGATTGAAAAAACAAAAACATAATCTGAAAAAAAAACTTTAGGAAGACCTTCCCTTAGGAAGTTTAAAGACCAGGAGAGAACCCAACCATTCTGCTCTTGAGGAGAAACCATCCCAAGTGGCACAGAAATCTACATTTTTCCTATTGAAATAGTTCCATCCTGGGAACTGCATTCATAGTGAGATATCTCTGATTGATCCCACCTTGCCGTCTTCCTGATTGGTCCTGAGGAATGGGCAAAAAAATAATGCCCTGCTTGTAAAACCCAAGTTCTCTCTCTTATACTGTAAAGTGAAATGATGATCTAAGGGACCTGTGACATAGAGCCCAAGAGTAGAGTTTTCACCACTAGGGAAAAGATAGAATGTTCACTAGACTTTCCCAAGCCCAAGGGAGAAATATACAAGCTGTGAATCATTCACTTGAGGACAGCTGATGAAAGCTCAGAGGAACTGAAGGGGAGAATGAGCACAAGAAAAGATTTCCAGAGATAGAGAGAACAATTCTTCAGTGAGCCAGCTTGGAAAAAACAATTTAAGGAAGGCACATTTTCAGTCTGTCTTTACCATATGTGTACTAACTCACTGTCATCCAGGTGCCAGCTGTGGCTCACCGAAGAACATTTTCCATCACAGATCTCTTGTGGTGAAAAAGAATAAAGTTGAAAATGGATGGCACCAGATTGTATCCATGATTTATCATTTTAGTCTTGTCACCAAGAATCAAAGAGACCTATTTAGGGAGGCTAGAGCAAAGGAAAAGACAAATAAATATATCTGATATGAATGAGTTATTTGAGGTCAATCTGGAAAGTTTCTTTAGAGTATATTTTTTAAAATCATAAATAAAGAATAATAATCCAGTTATCAGTCATGGCAAAGTTCAAGGATCAAGAATTTAATCTACTAAGCATGTAAAGCCGCACATTTTCAGGATGGAATCATACCTCAACAACTTAATATGGGTAGAATCCCTTGGGTGGCATACCTTCTCCAGGGGCAATTTTACCCATTACCCTGACTCTAAGAGCTATAGTCAGGCCAAATATGGAAGTCCTCTATTCTTATGACTGTTACATGTTCCTGTTTTTTGTAGTATCTGTAAGAAGCTTGCTTTCATGATAGAACTTAGGACAAATTTTCTTTCAGCTTTTGGCTCTTTTCAGATTCTTTCCTTCCCTTTCTTGCTTCAGGAATTTTGCACTTGCTGACCCTATGCCTTGAATACTATTACTTCAACACTACCTACCTGATTCCTTCCCACTCTTCTAGTCTTGGATGCCATGTCACCTCCTCTAAAAAGTCTTCCCTTGTGGTCTCATCTAAAGTAAAGACAATCCCCTATTATTTTTTATCCCATTGCTCTATTTGTTTGCATTGTAATAATTATCAAATTGTCACATTTTGAAAATTATCAGATTATCAAAGAGGAATTCAAAAGGAGAATTAAAAAGTATTTTTAACTAAATTAAAATCACAATTTGTCATATGTCATTAAAGTAGTACTTAGGAAGAAATATATAGCACCAAATACTTATATTAGAAAAATAAAATGCCTTCCTTAATGCACCTGATGTAACAAGCACTGGGTGTTACATGCAACTGACAACTCACTGAATTCTACCTCTGAAAATAATAATACACTATATGTTAATTAATTGAATTTTTAAAAAGTTTTAAAAAGAAAGAAAAATAAAATCTCAAATTAGTTACTGCAGTCTCCACCTTAAGAAAATAGGAGAACAAACTAGATCCAAAGTAAATTTTCAAAAGGAAATTATGAAATCAAAGCAGAAATCAATGAAATAGGGAAGAGTAAAATAATAGAAAAGTAAATAAACCAATGAAATAATATGTAGTTCTTTTAGAACATCAATAAAAATCAATCAACCTATAATCAGGTTGATCAAGAAAAATCAGAGAGAGAGAAGACAATGACCAACATCAGGAATGAGAGATGACATTACTACAGATTCTACAGATATGAAGAAGATAGTAGGAGAATACTATATACAACCCCATGCCAGTAATTTGAGAATCTAAATGACATGGATACATTTCTTAAAAGACAAACTACCAGAGCTTACTCAAGAAGTAGATCACATTAACATGAGTAGCCCAAAATCTAAGAAAGAAATAAAGAAATTGAATTTGTGGTTAAAACATTCCCAAAAGAAAACTCCAGGTTTAGCCTTCATTAGTGAATTATATTTTAGGCACAAATAACTATATAAACAATCTCAGAGGGGCGCCTGGGTGGCTCAGTGGGTTAAGCCTCTGCCTTCGGCTCAGGTCATGATCCCAGGATTCTGGGATCAGGCCCTGCATCAGGCTCTCTGCTCGGTGGGGAGCCTGCTTCCCCCTCTCTCTCTCTGCCTGCCTCTCTGCCTACTTGTGATCTCTGTCTGTCAAATAAACAAGTAAAATATTTTTTTAAAAATCTCAGAAAGGTAAAAAAAAAAAAAGGGGGGGGAATATCAGGGCTCCTGAGTGACTCAATGGGTTAAACATCTGTCTTAGATGCAGGTCATGATCCCTGCTCAGCAGGGAGTCTGTTTCTCCCTTTCTGCTCCTCCTCCCACTTAGGCTCTCTCTCTCTTTCTCTCTCTCTCTCAAATAAATAAAATCTTTTTAAAAAATAAAAAATATAATAATAAAGGGAAAATATTTTCCAACTCTATCTATAAAGTCAGCATTACCCAGATACAAAAACCATACAAAAACATCAAGGAAAGGAAAATTATGGACTAACAGACATCAGGAACATAAAGGAAAAACTTAGATGTTAGTATAGCAAGCCCAACTATATTTATAAAGAAAATGACACATGATAAAGTAAAAGTCAATGTTAGATTAACATTTGACAATAAATTAATGTAATTTACTATATTTACAAACTGAAACAAACAACAGAGATTACCCTAATAGATATAATAAAGCATTTGACAAAACCCAACATCTATTCCTGACCAAAAAATTAAAATCACACACACACACACACACACACACACACACACACACACATATATATATACACATCCCTTTTAGGCAACTAGGAGAGGGAGGGAAGTGCTTCAAACATACTTAATGGTGAAAGAATAAATATGGTCCCTCTAAAATCAGGTATAAGAAAAAGATGACTATTCTCACTGTTTCCATTAAACATTGTATTGTAGGCTCTAATCAGGACAGTCAGGCAAGAACAAAATGTAAAAACCACATAGATAGAAAAGACAGAAGCAAAACTTTATTTATAGAGTACATGATTGCCTAGGCAGAAAATCAGATATAATCCAAAAAAAAATCAATTGGATTTCTATATCTTAGCACTGGACCATTGTAAATTGATATTAAAAACAGTATTTTTGTTAAATAAATAAATAAATAAAAGGCAGGAAATAAACTGTATTTTTGTAATAATACAAATGTGAAATGCTTACAGATAGTTCTGACAAAAGATATGAAAGTCTTATGCCCTGAAACCTATTCTATAAAGCTCCTAGAAGACAACGTGGGGAAAAACGTTTGTGAACTTGGATTAGGCAAAGATTTCTCTGGCACTGCATCTAAAGCACAATCCAAAAAAGGGAAAATTTTGTACATTAAACTTAATAAAAATTTTAAAAATTCTGTTCTTCAAATGTCCCTGTGACAATAATTAAAAGACAAAGGATAGTCTAAGAGGAAATATTTGCAAACAATATATCTGATAAAGAAGTTGTATCCAGAATTTGTCAGGAACACTCAAAATTCAATTAATAAGAAAGCAAAACATATGGGGAAAAATTGAAACAGACACTCATTCAAGAAAGTGTATTTAGCTAATAAGTGCATGAAAAGATGCTTAACATCTTTAGTTATTAGGGAAATGCAAATTAAAGAACAATTGGATATCATACAGATTTATTGGAGTCATGAACATTTAATACGCTGGTTCATACCAAGTGTTGCCAAGGATATGGAGCAATTATAACTCTATTACTGTTAGGAAAGTTAAATGGCATAGCCACTTTGAAACACAGTTTCTTTAATAGTTAAATACACACTTATCATAAGACCCCCAATCCCACTCCAAGGTGAAATAAAAACTATCTTCGTACAAAAAAAAAAAAAAACCACCCTATACATGGATGTCTTGATTTATAATTTCTTCAAACTGGAAATGGCCCAGGTGTCCTTCAAGAGGTGAATGGCTAAACAAGATGTGGTGTACACTGGACATATGAGGGTAACAAAAAGGAATTGGGGGCTTATATAATTGACATACAGATGAATCTCAAAATAATTATGCTGAGTGAAAGAACCCAGACTTCCCTCCCATAAAAGATGCAACAACCAGGCAGAATATCCAGTGCTCTTCCTCCACCAGCCAATGGGATTTAAAAATGATTACTTACTTGTGGAACATAAGGAATAACATGGAGGACATTAGGAGAAGGAAAGGAAAAGTGAATTAGGGGGAAATCGGAGAAGGGAGATGAACCATGAGAGACTATGAACTTTGAGAAACAAACTGAGGGTGCTCTCTTCGGCAGCACATATACTAAAATTGGAGAAACAAACTGAGGGTTTTAGAAGCAGGGGAGGATGGGTGAGCCTGGTGGTGGGTATTAAGGAGGGCACATATTGCATGGAGCACTGGATGTGGTACATAAACAACAAATCTTGGAATACTGAAAAAATAAAAACAAAAATTTAAAAAAAGTGATCTTTGTTTGTCAATATACCCATGGTATGAAACACTCAGAAAAGGTCAGATCCATATCACCTGATTGTGCATTCAGACACTAGCTTATTCTCTGGTCTGTATTTTGGGATCATTTCTCAGACAAATGACACTTCTTTGGACACCTACCCCCATGCCCCCCACCATCCCTGGTATTGTCACTACCACAATGTAGTTTCCAGAGCTGTGACCCAGAACCAGGAAGGTGTTAGACTCATGCCCCAGGCAGCTCAGGCATTCTACGACACAACCCTTGAAAGCTGGGAGTGGGGAAAATGTGGCCATCTAAAGATGGCCAATAAAATAGAAAAAATCCCTTCCAGTACTTAGAATACTCCCTCCAGAAACCTCTAAAATCAGATTCTCCAGAAACAGCCTGGTAACGTGATTCACTCAAGTCTCCCTTTTGCTGAGGATGAAAATCATGGAGCGCTACTCTTCCCCAGAGTGAACACCACACAAGTGAAGCATGGGTTCACCTCCTTTGGGTATCGGTCTCTACTTTATGTTTCTATCTTCTGCCTCCTTTTTGACCTGTGGGTTCTTTCTTAATAGCCTCTAAAACAAGTTTTGATTTCTAAGTATATTTCTCAATCTCCCACTTAACTCAAAGTTTCCATGGCTGGTTTTCTTATTAAAATCCCCAACTAAATTCATCCCAAGGGAATTTCTTCTGTGGTCTGCCTCCATAGTCACCATCTCCCATCCTTATGAGGATGACCCAGCTACCCAACAGCAGGCCTGAGTCTCCCATGTCACTATGCACACTCCTTCTCTGTTTTCCAGAGCTCCAGCAGCTGCACATCCTCTGGCATTATGAGAATCCCCAGAACCAACTACTCTCAGGAATTCTTTCTACCTCTCCCAGACCAAGCTGCATGTAGAGTTACACATTCTTAAAAGGGTCAGACTTAAAAGACTTATAGGTCTTCTGTCCCCCAAGCTGAGTCTCTGATCTCTACCGCCCCCCCTCTAATTCAACTCACTGGCATCACTCCTTGTGTGTGCTGAACTGTGATGGGGAAGGTGAGAGTAGAAATTTCCAGTCCAGAGCCATAGGTCTGACCGAGGGGGAGAAGGGCATGAATATAGCCTTCCAGGACCTCAGAGAGAGTTAACTAACCCCTGAGGAAAAGAAACTGTAGATAGTCCTATGATGTCTCCCTAATGCCAATTTGGCAGTTTGTTTTAGTGCCACCTTCTTATTGAGGAAGGAAGTGATTAGAAAGAGATGAAGAAAAGAGAAAGAACAGAGGAAGTGGGGAAAGAATGCAAGATGCTGGCTTTCCTCTTCCTCCTTCCTCCTCCTCCTCCCCCTTCCCTTCCCTCCTTCTCCTCTTCCTCCCCCACCCCTCTTCCTCTCTCTCTTCTTCTTCTTCTTTTTCTTCTCCTCCTCCTCCTCTTCCTCCTCCTCCTTCTTGTTTTTTTTCTTCTCCTCCTCTTCCTCCTTCTCCTCCTCTTCCTTCTTCCTCCTCCTCCTCCTCCTCTTCTTCTTCTTCTTCTTCTTCTTTTTATTCTTCTTCTTCTTCTTCTTTATTCTTATTCTTATTCTTATTCTTATCCTCCTTCTTCTTCTCCTTTTTCTCCTTCTCCTTCTTCTCCTCCTTCTCCTGCCTTCCTGTGCTATTCAGTTGAAAACCAAGAATTCTGAGAAATCTTAGTCATGCCTCTCCAGCTTTGCCCATCACTGGACTCCTTCTGGGTTATCACTGCCAAATATTTGAAAATTTCTGAAAGATTATTTTTGTGGAAATATGGTCAAAGGTTTCAGGGAAACAGACAAGTTTCCAAGAAGCTGGACTCCAAGAAAAGGGTTCAGTTTGAGTGGAAAGGAATTTTTTAAACTAATCTGGTCCTAAGACCTCAGCTATATTCAATAGTGATTAAGCAGTATTTAAGAATTAGGGAGAAAGATGCCAAGGGGTATAAAAGTCTTTATTCTAAAGGTGAAACAAAGAGATTGAATTTCTGAACTGTTGCTGAAAGACTACACTCTTTTTTTGTAAGATTTTATTTATTTATTTATTTGTCAGAGAGAGAGAGTGCTCACAAGCAGGCAGAGTGGCAGGGAGAGGCAGAGAGAGAAGCAGGCTCCCTGCTGAGCAAGGAGCCCAATGTGGGACTCGATCCCAGGACCCTGATATCATGACCCAAGCCAAAGGCAGTGGCTTAACCTGCTGAGCCACCCAGGCGCCCCAAGACTACACTCTTTTAATACAACTATTCTCCTTCTCTCTTTTTTTCCCTTTTTCTTTCTTTTTAAAATTTTCATTTTAATAATGAATATGGCATGGAAATCCACTCCATTGACATTCTAGAGGGAAGTGGCCAAGAAATCTCAATCACAGGTCCAGGATTCTATTCACTTCTCAGTGACAGTGTAGCCCAAATCGAGGTTAACCTCTTAAGATGAAGGCCAAGGATCCTGAAAACCCAAACAAAACGGCAAAGTAATGCACCACCAGTGTTCCTACCTCATTTTCTCCTTGTCCATCTATTCCTCCACTTGTATCTCTCTTCCCTAAATAAGCAGAACCTCTACATTAGCATACAATAAGCACATCTATAAAGATGGACTTCATCACTTTTCCTCTAGCTATTTCACCTCCAGGAATATGATTTTTTTCCTAATATGTAAGATTTCACTCTAGTATGTCCTTTGGACCTGACATTCTAAATATTGAATTCCCTATGTTCTAGGTCTTTTCATCCTTACTTCCTTTCAAAACTAAAAGTATGTAAAACCGAGCAAGATTCCTCAGTTAAGGTTTTCAGTGGCTTTCTAACTTTCTTACACCAAGCCCTCTAAAAAGTCACTATAGAGGAAGTGACATAAAAGCGCAATTAGAAAAAACAAGTGGACCTTCAGGAATGTTCAGGACCTTCCGTGTGACACTCAGACACAGAATGTCAGAGTTTGGGAGGAGCTTAGGAATTATAGCCCAACTTCTGCCAATTTCACCAGCTGTGGCATTAGTGAAGGACTGGACACATCATTTGCATTCTCTGAGCTTTGTTAGTGACAGAGCCAGGTTGGGACCTCAGGTTTTCTAATGCCTTTCTTCCATGAAGCATTTCTAATCATATTATCTTGATGTTTGTTCACTCTTGAGTATAATGAGAAATAGAAGTTTTGTCTCCACCTGGGATGAGCAGGGTACCCTGTATTGAAAGTATTCTCAGATCTCACAGCATCAGTTGTGAAGAGTCAAGTTAGCTCCTGAGGCTGGCTACAATATAGACCCGAAAGCAACCATGGAGTCCATCATCAACTCAGAAACCACCAAGGAGCAGAAAATTTCTTGGGAGAGATCAGCAGTGACCATTAGTTCTCTTTCTCTATAAAACTGTTTTCTCTCTCAAGGCCCCCAGCCCCAACACCCAGCCTCAGCTCTGGAAAAGTGAATCTTACTTAAAGAGCAGTTGACCTTGCTGAATAAGGATTAGAGAGCTATTCATTCATCATGGAAAATTTCCTAAGCAAAAGGAATGCATTTATCTTAATTCTACCCTTATGTTTATATGATTCTTTTCCTGGGGACTTCTACTCTTAATTGCAAAGAGAGAAAGAGAAAGAAAAGAAAATCCTCAAAGAACACACTTTATAGCTCTCTGTACTCAGGTCATGCTGATAAACTAGGCTTGCGAGCAGAGCAATTTAGGTTTCTATTACCTCAAGCAACTGGGGTTGAGCAGTCAGACCATTTCCTGAGAGTGTTCTCCTTCCTTGAAGGCCCACTCATTCCAGCCCATTAGACTTGCCTTGAAGATTGTCTGGGTTTACCACTGCTCCTCAGGACTGGATGTGAACCCTGCGAAAGGCAGATTGCAGAAATATTGAGGAAAAGACAAGGAAAATGGGAGTTAGCATAAACAACTGGAACTTAAATTATACAAAGAACAAAAGTTGGCTAGAGAGAATTCTCAGTGCTGGAATATATTTTAAAATCTCCATGAACAGCTTAAGATCTAGATCAAGCCAAGGGCAGAAAAAAAATAAAGATAAAGAAGACTAAAGGAGAGAGATACTTACTTGATTCATTTTCCCATCCATGACTATCCTGAGGTGCAGGCTAGAGAGAGACACTTGGTCATTTGTGCAAGGCAAATTGTCTGCAAGTTGTTTTCTCTCTGGTTCACTGTCATCCCTCTTCTTGGCCTTTGTTTCTCCCAGCCCCAAGCACCATAATACATTCACATCCTCAACATGTTTTGTGGCTTAGTCACTTGCCAGCACTTCGCTTTCCTCTTCAAGCTCAAACTACTGATCTTTGAATTCAGAGGCCTTCTATCAACCTTATTTAGCCCACCCCAGCTTCTCTCTCTTGACCTGCCTACTCCTCAATCTTGCCCCTTGACCAGCGTGGACCTCAAACTGCCCAGAATCAGCTCCACCCAGAGATAATGAGATAAGCCACACATACCATTTAAGTCCTCAAATTGCCTTAGCTCCATCTCCTCTTCTCTGGGGGATTTAATGACCATACTAGCCCATATTTTATAAATGAAATTCCCATCATCTTCATGGGCAAGACTGCCTTTCTCAGGAATCAAGGCCCAGCCCTCTGGAATTCCCTAAGTCTTCTTTCTTTAAGAACTTGCCAATAGGTAAGGATTTGAAAACAAAATTTTGGACTAAGCCATGAGTGCTGAAAACTGATCTCACAGGTGACTAGACTGAGTGCTAACAGTAATAATGCCATTTCCAACTCCATAAAGTCTTTCTATCCTCACAGCCATCCTGTGAAGGGGCATAGAGACTTAGTATAGGTTTTTGAGGTCCCAGTTAAGAACTTGTCTGAGGTGATGTTAATAGCTTTTTGTCTCATCTAGAGTAAAAACCAACCTCTTTAACATAGCCTACAAGGACATACATGATCTGTTCTGTGTCTTTCTCTCTGACCTCATTTACTACCACTCTCTGAACTCTTCATTCACTTTTCTACTTTCTCCTAAAGTATAATTTTCAAAACTTTAAAACATTATTTTCATAAAAATATGCAACCAATGCATGTCAAATATTTTACTCAACTCACTAATTAGTGAAAGAACTTGTTAAGATTTGTTACAAAGAAAATTTGAAGAACAGACATACATGTATACAGAGGCTGTCAGAAATGTTGACATGAACTTGCTAATAGATGCAAAACTGGTTAATATCATATGAGAAAATGAAATACAACATTTGGATCAATACAACTGGTACATATTTCGTTAGGCTGACCAACAGAAAAAAAGAGGACTCAAATTACAAAAATCAAGAATGAAAGAAGAAACATCATAACCAATCTGACATAAATAAAAATATTTATAAAGAATACTATGAACAACTGTATACCAACAAATTAGGTAATTTACACAAAATTGATAAAGTCCTAGAAAATGACAAATAAAGAAATTTAATCAAGAGATAGAAAAAAATAGGAATAGAGCTATAACAAGTAAAATAATTGAATTAGTTATTTTAAAACTTAACAGACATTCAAGAAAAATGAATAACAATCCTCAAAACACTTCCAAAAATGCAGTAGAGGTTCTTCTCAACTTCTTATGTAAGACCAGTTTTACTTGATCCTCACACACCAAGACATCACAAGAAAATAATATTGGAATAGACTAATCTCCTATATGTCTATGAATATAGACGACAAAAATACTCAACAATGCACTGATAAACTGAAGCAAGGAACATATAAAAAAGATTATACACCAAAACCAAGGGTGACTTTTCCTAACCATGCAAGGTTAGTTTAACAACTGAAAATCACTTAATGTAATATACCATAATAGTAGAATAAAAGACAGAGCCATATGGTTATCTCCGTAGAAAGAGAATAAAATAACCGACAAAAATGCAAAACTTTCCATGATTTAAAAAAAAGGCACTTAGCATATCAGAAAGAAAGGAACTTCTTTCTTTGTGATAAAGACCACATATGGAAACCCACAACTATCACACCTAATGGTGAAATGCAACAAAAAGAAATAAAAGGCATCCAAATAGGCAAGGAAGAAGTCAAACTTTCACTATTGCAGGTAACATGATACTCTATGCAGAAAACCCAAATGACTCCACCAAAAAATTGCTGGAACTGATACACAAATACAGTAAAGTCACCGGATACAAAATCAATGTACAGAAATCTGTTGCATTTCAATGCACAAGTAACAAAACAGCAGAAAGAGAAATCAATGAATTGAGCCCATTTACAATTGCACCAAAAACCATTAGATACCTAGGGATAAACCTAACCAAAAAGGTAAAAGATCTGTACTCTGAGAACTATAGAACACTTATGAAAGAAATTGAAGATGACCTTAGGCCCAGCAACTTCTTGCTAGACACATCACCAGAGACAAGGGAAACAAAAGCAAAAATGAACTATTGGGACTTCATCAAGATAAAAAGCTTCTGCACCGGAGAGGAAACAATCAATAAAATTCAAGACAATCTTCAGAATGGGAAAAGATATTTGCAAATGACATATCTGATAAAGGGTTAGTACCCAAAATATATAAAGAACTTATCAAACTCAACACCCAAAAAACAAAATAATCCAGTTAAGAAATGAGCAGAAGATAAGAATACACATTTTTTCAAAGAGGACCACAGATGACTAACAGACACATGAAAAGATGCTCCACATCACTCATCATCAGGGAAATACAAATCAAAACCTTGATGTGATATCACCTCAGACCTGTCATAATGGCTAAAATTAACAACACAAGAAACCACAGATGTTGGTAAGGATGCAGAGAAAAGAGAACTCTCTTACACTGTTAATGAGAATGCAAACTGGTGCAGCCACTCTGGAAAACAGTATAAAGGTTCCTCAAAAAGCTAAAAATAGAACTACATGACAAACCAACAACTATATTACCAATACCAAATACCAGTATTTACCCAAAGGATAAAAAATACTGATTCTAAGTATACTGATTCAAAGCACATGCACCTTATTGTTTATAGCAGCATTATCAACGATAGCCAAATTATAACAGGCACCCGTGTGGCTCAGTTGGTTAAACATCTGCCTTTAGCTCAGGTTATGTTCTTGGGGTCTTAGGATTGAGCCTCACATTGGGTTCCCTGCTCAGTGGGTTGTCTGTCCCCCCCCCCCTGCTCTTACCCCTCTCCCATACTCTAAAATAAATAAAATCTTTTTAAAAATAGCCAATTATGGAAAGAGATCAAATGTCTAATGAATGATAAATGAATAAAGAAGGTGTGTGTGTGTGTGTGTGTGATGATGATTACTCAATCATCAAAAAGAATAAAGTCTCACCATTTGCAATGACATGGATGGAGTTAGAGTATATTATGCTAAGTGAAAAAATGTCAGAGAAAGACAAATCCTATATTATTTCACTCACATGTGGAATTTAAGAAACAAAACAGCTGAACACAGGGGAAGGAAAAAAAAAGAGGGAGAAAGAAGGAGGCAAACCATAAAGGAGACTCTTAACTGTAGAGAACAAATAGAGTTGCTGGAAAGGAGGTGGGCAGGGGAAGGGCTAAAGAGGTGATGGGTGTTAAGAAGGGCACTTTTTGAAGGGGAGACAAACCATGAGAGACCATGGACTTTGAGAAACAAACTGAGGGTTTTGGAGAGGAGGGGGCTCATGAGGGATTGGATGAGCCTGGTGGTGGGTATTAAGGAGGGCAGGTATTGCATGGAGCGCTGAGTGTGGTGCATAAACATTGAATCTTGGAACACTGAAAAAATAAATTGAATTAAAAAAAAACAAGGGCACTTTTTATGATGGATATTGGGTATTATATATAAGTGATGAATTGCTAAATTCTACTCCTGAAACTAATATTACACCATATGTTAACTAACTAGATTTTAAATAAAAACTTGGGTGGCTCAGTTGGTTAAGCAGCTGCATTCCGCTCAGGTCATGATCCCAGCGTCCTGGGATCGAGTCCCACATCGGGATCCTTGCTCGGCAGGGAGCCTGCTTCTCCCTCTGCCTCTGCCTGCCACTCTGTCTGCTGTCTGCCTGTGCTCGCTCTCTCTCTAACAAATAAATAAAATCTTAAAAAAAAAAAAAAAAGAATTCTCTAAAAAAAAAATAATAATAATAATGAAAGGCTTAATGCTTTCACCATAAGATCAAGATCAAGACAAGATCATCCATTCTTTTTTTTTTCTTCCAGTGTTCCAAAATTCAATTTTTTATGCACCACACCCCGTGCTCCATGCAATACATGCCCTGCAAAATCCCCACCACCAGGCTCACCCCCCTAACCTCCCTTCTTTAACATTGTTAGGGGCCTAGCCAGGGTAGCTCAGTTGGTTAGGCGGCTGCCTTCGGCTGGGGTCATGATCCCAGCGTCCTGGGATCGAGTCCCACATCGGGCTCCTTGCTCGGCAGGGAGCCTGCTTCTCCCTCTCCCCCTGCCTCTCTGTCTGCCTGTGCTCGCTCCTGCTCTCTCTCTGACAACTAAATAAATAAATAAATCTTTATTTTTAAAAAAAGGGAAATAAGGCAAGAAAACAAAATAAAAGTCATCCAGATGAGAAAGCAAAACTATCTACTTGCAAATGGCATGATTTTTTTTTAGCTAAAGAGGCATCTTTTTTTTTAATTTAAGTTTTTTTATTTAATTTAAACATATAATGTAACCCCACCACCCTCTTCCAACCAAATGGAATGATTTTATATATAGAAACTCCTAAGGAATCCACTAAAACACTATGAAAACTGGTAAATGATTTCAGCAAAGTTTCAAAATATAAGATCAATATAAAAATATCACTTGTACTTCTACATACTAACAGTGAAAACTTTGAAAATTAAATTAATAATTTAATTCTATATATAATAGTAAAATACTTAAGAATACATTTTACTTCTTTATAAGACATACACTGATGATTACAAATTGTCATTGAAAGAAAAGAAGGAACATATATATTGTGGACATATATATTGTGCTCAAGGATCAAATGACTTAATAGTGTTAAGATGATTTTTACTCCCCAAATATAAAACTATCCCTATCAAGATACCAGTTGCCTTTTTTTTTCAGAAGTTGATGGAGCACTGGGTGTGGTGCATAAACAATGAATCTTGGAACACTGAAAAAATAAAATAAATTTTTTTAAAAATTTGAAAAAAGAAGTGGACAAGCAAATTTTAAAATTCTTGTAGACATTCCAGGGATTCAGAAGAGTTAAAACAATCTTGAAAAGGAAGAACCAAGTTGAAGAACTCACTTCCCAATTTGAAAAATTATTACAAAGCTATAGTAACCAAGAAAATGTGATAAGGGCATAAAGATAGACACATAGATCAATGAAATAGAATTGAGAGTCCATAAATAAATATACACATCTACTGATGTTCAACAAGGATGCAAAGATAATTCAAGGGGGAAGGATAGTCTCTAAAAAATGGTGCAGGAACAACTGGATAAGAAACAAAACAGCCAAACACAGAGGAAAACAGAAGAAAGGCAAACTAGGAAACACTAACTATAAAGAACATTCTGATGGTTACCAGAGGGGATAAGTTGGAGGGAGGATGGGTTAAGAGGGGATGGTTACCAGAGGGGATAAAGGAGGGAGGATGGGTTGAATAGGTGATGGATGTTAAGGAGAGCAATTATGATGAGCACTGGATGCTGTATGTAAGTGATGAATCACTAAATCCTACACTGGAAACTAATTTTACACTGTATGTTACCCAACTGGAATTTAAATAAAACCTTGAAGAAAAAAAGGCACCTAGGTGGCTCAGTTGGTTAAGCGACTGCCTTTAGCTCAGGTCATGATCTCGGTCCCGAAGTTGAGTCCCACATCAGGCTCCCTGCTCAGTGGGGAGTCTGCTTCTCCCTCTGACACTCTCCTTTCTCATGCCCTCTCTCACTCTCTCTCACTCAAATAAATAGAGTCTTTTTTTAAAAAACTTGGAGAAAAAAGAATTAATGTAGACCTTTACCACACAATATACACAAAATTAACTCAAAATGAGTAATATACCTAAATGTAGAAGCTAAAACAGTAGAACTCTTTGAAGAAAACATAAAAGCAAATCACAGTCTTTGGCCAGGCAGTTGTGTCTTTGGTGCAATATCAAAAGCACAAGAAAAAAAGAAAAAATAGATTAATAGGACTTTAAATTAAAAACTATCTTTCTGCCAATAATACCATCAAGAAAGTGAAGACAACCCTCATAGTGGGAGAAAATAATTGCAAGTCATATATTTGATAAAAGACCTCTTCCCAGAATATATAAGGAATCCTTAAAATTCAACAGTAAAAGACAAGTTTAAAAAATTGGCAAGGGTTTTAAATAGACATTGCTCCAAGAAAAATATAAAATGGCCAATAAGTGCATGAAATGATGTTCAACATCATTAGTCATTAGGGAATGCAAATTGAAACCACAAGAAATCACCTCATACCCACTAAAATGGCTATAATCAAAATGATGGATGATATTAAGTGTTGGCAAGGATGTGGAGAAATTGGAACCCTCACACACGGCTAGAGGAAATGTAAAATGGTGCAGCCACTTTGGAAAATAGTTTGACGTTTCCTCAAAATACTAACCATGGGCCTGTTATAGGACCCAGCAATTCCACTCCTAGGTAGATATCCCAAAGAAATTAAAACGTGCATTCAGACAAAAACTGGACTTGACTGTTCAGAAAAACATTAGTCACACTATCCCAAAAGTAGAAATAACCCCAGTGTCCATCAACTAACAAAGAGAAAGACAAAATGTGATATTTCTATACAATTGAATAATATCTGGTAGTAAATAATGAAGTATTAATACATGCTATAACCCTTCAAATTATGCTAAGTGAAAGAATCCCATTCTTAAAGACCACATAGTGTATGGTTATCTTTATATGAAATTTCCAGAATAGGGGAATCTATAATGATAGACAGTAGATTAGAGATTATCTTGGAATGGTATGGGGGAGAGGGATGATGGAGGGGATGATAGAAGGGAACCTACTAATGAGTATGGGGTTTTCTTTATGAGGTGGACAAAAATTAGATTGTGGTAATATTTGCATAACTGTGAATATACTGAGAAAACATTGATTTAAATGGGTGAATTGTATGGTATAAAAATTTTAACTCAATAAAGCTGCTGAAAATGTATTATTTGGGGCCACCTTTCCTACAGGGTAGAATCCAGTTATACCTCTACTAAACAAAATTAATTATTTGCTTTAGAAAAGAATCATTTGCATACCTATCAGTTTTCTACAAGTTGAATTCCACCTTAATGGAATTGTAAAGTAACTTAGACAATTAAAATTCAGTCAAAGAGGAATATCTCAGCATAACCAGGTGAGCCCCAGAAAATCCCCTCAGTGATGCCCAGCTGCCCTCTGAAAGGATACCCACTAATATCTTGCCCTTTTCCAAATCTTGGACTATTTTTCTGTGACATGCCTTTGAAAGTCTCCAGCATGTTCCTACCAAAAGCCATTTCACAGTTCTATGTTTCCTGCTTCAAGGTTTCTTCATATGTATTTTAATCTGGTTCATTTTCTCTCTTCATTCTGGTCTCTGTTCAACTGTTCCTTTCTCAGAGAGAGAGCATCCCTAAAATTCATGTATTATTTGCTATTGTTTTTTAACAAATCATCCCCTAAAGCTCTGACTTTACACAACAAATATTTATCTCAAGTTTTTCTTGGTCAGGAACCTGGGATCAACTTATCTGGGTGGTTCTGGCTTAGCATCTCTCATTCACTTGCAGTCAGGATGTTGGCAGGGACTGCAGTCATCTGAAGGTTTGTCTGAGACCAGAGAACCAATTTTCTAGATGGTTCCTTATAGGGATGTTGGCCAGAGGCCTCAGTTTCCGGCCACCTGAGCTTCTTTAGCTGTTTGAGCCTCCTTACAACATGACGGCAAATTTCCCCCAGAGCAGGCAATTCAACAAAAACAGGAGGAAGATGCAGCGATTTTATTATCCAGCTTCCAAAGTCATACTCCATGACTTTCACTTCAGTCTATTACCTAGGGGCATGGGGAATTAGACTTCTCATTTTGAAGAGAGTAAGAAAGAATTTATGGATCTATTTTAAAATACCAGGATGCATCCACACACAGACACATCCTTTTATCAGGTACTCTCTACTGCCTTATTCAATTTGTGTTTTCTTCATAGCATTTGATGATATTAGTCATGTGGAAATTATTGACTTTCCCCCTGTAATGTAAGACCTATGGAAACAGGAATTTTGCATTATCCCACACCAAATAACTCAGCACTTAGAATAGTACCAGGTATATAGTAGCTCAATGACTATTTTGTTTCCTAAATATATGAATGTATGGATGAGTTACAGGAATAAAAAAAAGCTTAGGGTTAATGACTCCTAATCTTGTACATTTCCTATTTTTTTTATTTTAGAAGAATTCTAAAGTTGGATTGTAACTCAAATAGTGATTGGGGAAGAGGGAAAAGAGGGGAGCCCTCCCAGCTCTCCATGAAGTCCCTCCAATTAAAACCTCCTCCACTTTTCCATCTTTCCCAAATCCAAGACAAACACTGCTGACCAAAATTTTGGAAAGTCTTTCTCTGCTCTATACACACAAACAACCCCCCACTCCATCTTTTAAGAATCACTGTGGGACTGGAGAATAGGGATGCATCTGTGGGCTCCACATTTTCTCCCCTACCTATAAAGAGTAAGTTGGGAAAGCACTGAAGCAAGCCTGGATCCCAGGGTTGAACACAAACATTACTTCTAGGTTTGAAAGTAAGAAGTCTTGAACATTACCTTGCATATCCATGTTTATTTGTTCAGGATTTAGCAGCATTTCTGAAGCCAAATGTTGATGTCCCTGGCTCTGGAGAATAAGGAAACCCACACACAGTTAAGAAGCAGATCGTAATGGGAAGTACACAAGATTGGGAATGCTCCACTAAATTGCTGAAAGCCTTATTTTCCACAGTTGTAAAATGACAGGTGCGATTGCAAAGTGCATACATATTTCTATTCGTGTTCTAATATTTTATGAAGCACAGAGATGTCTTAAGATCCCTTGAATAGTCTTTGCCAGCTTACTACCAGGATCAGCATGGGATGCACTTGCATTTTCTCCCTTGTCTAGCAGCTTCTAGAATATAGAGAGCTGGGAACCACCCACACACACACACACACACAGACACATACACACATACACACATACACACACAAAGGGGAATAATTACGGCATCACACTGCTTCCCAGCCAGTGATGTGCCCTACATTTGCCTCCCAAAAAAGGAAGAAACTGGGGGTGGACCAGTGTGGGGACAAGAAAAGTGGCAGTGGCTCAAATGTGGACATGGAAGTGTTTTTTCAGAGATAATGGCAAGTTCACCAAATCTTGGCAGGTGTACATCTCACTGGTCCCCTTGGTGTCCCTTCAATAAAGCTTCTAAATCAAGACCAAAGGAGCCCTGGTCCTCAGGGCAACACCAAACCTTAGGAGCTGCCTCATTAATCCCAGTGTCCTGGCTGAAGGGATGGTGGTAAGGGTGGAATGGGGTCAAAGAGTTGATATTCACCCTTTAATTAATTTGCAGGGAGAAAAATATCTTAAAATTTTCTGTCTGTATATCTGCCTCTACTGAGTGGAAGAGAAGTGTCATCAAAACAATAACAGTGATGATAAAGAGGAAAACAACAGCCACTCTGTTGAAGCCTTGGCTCCAGACAGCTCCCTTCCCTGCAGAAGGAAAGGACATGGGACCGTCTCCCTCGGGAATGTCTGAGAAATAATACCCTGGTTGAAGATTTGGTTCCTAGGGTTACCACATTTCAATCAAAGGCTCTTTTAGCAGAGTGGAGGAGGAGGAAGAATAAAAAAGTTATTGAGAGGCAGAATGGGCAAAAGGGCAGAAAATGAGGATTTTTACTCTAGGCCTGTGATATATGCCAGCTGACAAACGCAAAGGAGTGTCAGGACTGGGACAGCTCTCAGAGATGTAGTCCAATGCCCTTTTATTTCAGATGGAGAAATGTCAGAGGTTAAAGTCTCCTGTCATGATCACATTGGTGGGAAGACCATATGAAGGTCAGAAGGCTGTTGTTAGAGCTGCAAACAGGACTGAAAGGGTCTAAAGAACATAAGAAGCAAACAAGAACAAAAGTTGATGGCTTCCACTGATCTGTAGAAACTGATCAGTATTTAGTGACTCTTAGGGAGGGTTACAGTGAGGATAAGATCTAGGATGTACCTGGATTACTGGTACAGGAGACCAGATGCATCAGTGGTTTCATTTATTAAGACAAGAGACACAGGAGAGGATATGAAACTGTGTTTCCTATTTGAAAGGGAAGCTCAATATCCAATAATCAGTTAGGCTCAGAGCTCAGGAGAAAGGTCAGGTCTGAGGGACAACAGATGATAATGGCAGTCATGGGAGTGGAATCAAGGTACCCTGTGAAAACAAATCTGTAGAAGAGGATAGAGAACAGGGCACTTGAGAGACACTGGTTCTTGAGAGGCAAGGACATAAAAAAAAAAAAAAACCTTGGCGATGTCAGAGGGGTAGGGAAGGGAAAGGGAGTAGGTGTATGAAAGCCAAAAGCAGCTGACTCCAGCACCCAGGGATTGTGAGCCCAAGTATGCATAGCCAGGCTCCAGGAAATTTTGCTCTTTCCTGCCTATCTGTCCTTCCCTGGTCCTCATGAGCCAGGAAGATCTCCAATGCAGTTTGGTCCTCCTAGGCCTCCCAGTATGGTGAAGTTGTACAAAGGCAAAACCAACACAAAGTCGTGGTTCCCAGATGTAACTCAGGGTGGATGCCTTTAGCATCAGCCTCCACTCAGAGATTCCCCTGAATGTGCTGTTCACCCCATACACTGAAGGTCTAGTATACGAATGTGTCTCTTCAGGCCAGGCAGATACTGCATCAGTATTTACAAAATTGCAACCACCTGAACTGTACCCTGTTAGCTGACTCAGATGGGGGATTACAGAAAAGGTGAGAGGAAAGGGGAAGAAGAGAAACAGTAAGGAAGAGGGGGAAAGGAAGAGCAAGGAAAAATCAGTGAAATCCAACATACAAATGGAAGTCTATGCTTTCAAAGACTTGATTTCTCTTTGAATTCTGCAAAGTGTCATCTCTAAATAGGCAACAACCTTCTACAACAATGGTGTGAATCAGGACCTCAAATGAGCTCCACAAATTGGTGAACTAGAAGTCAGAGGGTATAAGAGAAAGAGCACAAGGGTTAAGAGTCATGGGACTTAAGTTCTACATTTGGCCCTTCCAGCAGTGAGTTGGGGGTCTATAGGGTATCTCTCTTCAAGAAATGATTTCCCAGCAAGTAGACAGTCAAGGTTCTATGTCAGGTCCTACAACCAACAGTTACCCATAAGACATCATTCCTACTGAGAAGAAGCTCTTTGATGAAAACACAAGAGCACAAAACTGTTGGGAATCAAAATAGGAAGAAAGGGTTTGAATGCTAGGAAAAGAGAAGAGGGTTTTGAAAGATGAACTTGATTTTTACAGTATGCAATTGCTGTAATATGTGTTATATAACAGCAATTTCAGGAGGAGAGGAAGGATATAAACTTGTTAGAGAGCCCTAGCATCCACTTTCACTAAAGGATGGGTACATGCAGGAGGGATGTGGCAGATAAGGCTGGAGGCATGGAATGGACCGGTGCAAACCATACTTGATCAGCTCAGGGTAGGGGAACCACTGAGGGTCTTCTGTTATTTATGAGATTGCAACTTATGTTTTGTCTTATTAAGATCAAGTCACCTTAGATGACTTGTTAATCCATGAAATTGGAAACACAGAACCTGAAAAACTATTCAGAAAGCTGTTTCAACTACTTATCTTCTATGAGCTCTGTTCCTTCATCTACAAAAGGAAGGATTGGGGAAAGCTAGTATTGCAGGTCTCCAGTCTCTTCTAATGTTCTGCTTCTAGCTTTAACTAGATGTAAGGGAAGTGGAAGATAACTAGGCAATTCTTAGGAGAAGTGGGTGCCACATTGGATGAAGGGGCTAGAAGAGACCTGGGAAAATTTGCCACTGAATGTATGTGTGTCTATGTTGTTATTTTTAAGGTAATTGAATGTTCCCCAAGATTATTCAATAATTCAGTCTCATTGGATTAGAGACTAATTTATTATTTTTAGCATTCCTTAAGTACAGAGCCATGTCTTATTTTTTTTGACCTGGTCAATGTTTGGGGCTGAGTGGGAGCATCGCATGTCCCATGAATGAATGCATTTGAAAGTCCTAATGCTATCACAAAAACCAAGCATGAAATGTCCAAGTGCTTAGTACAACAGAGTTTGAGATCAAACATCTAGCTCCTTCATGTTTCTTTTGGAAGATTATTTTCCCTGTTTATCCCAGCCCCTTTTTGCATTGGCTTCTCCAAGTTCTGGTTTCTCCAAAGCATTTTAAGAATGAGTAGCCATTCTTACTGCTAACTATTCAGTTTTTTTTTTAAATGAAAATTTACACAAAATATGCAAACAAGCACAGAGGTATGCATTGATCTCAAGAAGTTGGGGATTTCCCAATGTATTACCCCCATTATTTTCCACTGTGGTCTCCCAGATAGGTTGGATGGGGCTCAGTGTTCTTCATTTTAATCCATGTCCTGCCCAGCCAGGTCCCAGGAGCCGAGTCCAGTCTGTAACCTCAGATCTGTGGATTGTGGATTTCCCCAGCATCCAGTCTTCATCCTTGAAAGTATCTGCCTTGCCAGGGACCCATCCTCTTGATTTTTGTTAGTTCAACAATCTTGCCTGTTTTGGCAGGACCTGCCCCCACCAAGCTTGGATGTAGTGGTGTGTTAGGGGAGGAGAAGGATTAAATTCTTCTCCATGTTACTTCTTGCCCACCCTGAAATAGTCAACTGGACTCTAACACTTGGTTTAGGAAAGAATTTTATCCTGAAGCCATCTGGCGAGACAGAGGAAATGTCTTTTTATATTCTGCTCTCTTCAAGAGTACTGGGCCAAGAGAGATTCATGTTTGTCTCACAAACAGGACATGACTGTGGTTTCTGGGGACACCTCACTGTAGGGCAGCAGGGTCAAGAGGAAAAGAGGGTGCGAAAGTAGAATGTTACTCTGCCTCTACCCATCACCAACTTGGGGATTTGTCCATAATCCAACTTCTAAAGCTCATTCTTCCACATCGATAAATTGAGTGTGAGACCCACTATCCCACTTCTGATTAGTGAGGTTAAAACAAGAGAGGACTAGTGAAAATTTGAGGACCACTGACATGGATATCCATCATGATCAATAGAGTCCTCCATGAACAGGCCCTTGACTGAGTTTTACAGGTGGATTTGTTCATCTAGTATAAGACTCTATGGTCCATCCAAATGATTCCTGTGCAAGTTCAACCCAAAATGTGCAATGTAATTCCTCCTGCATCTTGTTTTCTCAACTTTGTCATGTCTACAGGACACACTATATTTCACTGCATAACTGCACATCAAATGAAAGTGAATTGGAGGAAAATGACATCTAACCAAACTTTGAGTCCTTGGTCAGGGATGTCAACTGTAGAAAGAAAGAGTCTGGCTAAATAATTTTGTTTAACACCACGGAGTAAAATATGGTAGCACCAATAAAGAATTTGTGTGAAACTTTGGAGCCTCTTGTTCTGAGCCATTCACCTGTAATGAAGACAAACACCCATTAGTGAATCACTCCAGTGATAAACAAGAGGCAAGGTAATGCCTTTACTTTCACAGCATATGAATGGCCTCTCTGTTGGGACTAGTGGGTGGAAGTTGCTATGGCCCAAGGTACAGTCCCGCCATCCTGAAGATGCCACAATGTCATCTCTATACACTCTTTTTATAAATGTATGTCTGTTTACATATATAATCTCTTTTATTTTTTGCAGAAAGCTCGTTTTTTTCCATTTTTTAAGCTTTTTTATTTAAACATATAATGTAACACCACCACCCTCTCCCAACCCCTCTTCCTCCCCAACCCCCTCAGTTTGTTTTATGACATTAAAAGTCTCTTTTGGTTTGTCTCCCTCCCGATCCCATCTTGTTTCATTTTTTCTTTTCCTACCACCTTAACCCCCATCCCCGTTGCATCTCCACTTCCTCATATCAGGGAGATCACGTGATAGTTGTCTTTCTCCAGTTGACTAATTTCGCTAAGCATAATACACTCTAGTTCCATCCATGTCGTCGCAAATGGTAAGATTTCATTTCTTTTGATGGCTGCATGGTATTCCATTGTATATATATACCACATCTTCTTTATCCATTCATCTGTTGATGGACATCTAGGTTCTTTCCATAACTTGGCTATTGTGGACATTGCTGCTCATTTTGTTGTGGATCAAAATTAGTCAACTGGAGTGTCCACTGCATTATCAGTGAGGTATAAGAATGGTCCAGATTGGTATCTGATGTACAGAAAAAGGGTAATGACCCTGAGTTGGATAGAACAGGTCTGGTAGCCTGAGACCCAGGAAACACAAGCATAATATGGATTTTTAATGTCTTTGGTACAGTTCCAAGCAAATGTGTTATTTTCCACTTTACATCCCAAACTCAGGTAATGAGGGAAAAGTTATTGTAACAGAGACAGAGTTGAAAACAATGAGGTCTGCCAGTCTGGCCTCCCATCCTAATCACTTGCCAGACATTCATCCAGTCAAGCTGCTATAACACAGTAAAGAAAAGGTCTTAGAATGTCAAATAACTGGATCAAGTCCTGTCACTTCTCATTTTGCTTATGCCTGGCTGTATAACACAGAGGAGGTCACTTATCTCTGATTTTCCATCTATAGAGTTATATTGCAGCTAAGAGCTGACCTACCAGAGAGCAAGAGAGCAGACGTCAGCACCTCAGCATCCTGCTGTTGCATTTGGGTTGCTCAGCCTAAGGATGGTGACACATGCCTCTGTCCACAGAGCATAGATGTGTGGCTACCACTTCCTTCTGTGCCTCCTAGGCCCAGAAATAGTCTTTCTAGTCTTTGGTGATTTTTGTTTGTTTGTTTGCATATGTTATTTTCTTTGTAGGTTATAAGAATCTGGGGTAAAAGAGGAGGGCTAGTAATCTAGGATCTCCGTGGGAACTGGATTTCAGTTATGATTCCAAGCACTTGTTTATACCAGATAGGTGTGGTTAGACACTGATGGATGAGGAATGGTGTGTCTGGCAAGGCAGGAGAGGAGCCAAAGCAGGAAGAGGGTAAAAGAAGATGACAAGCCCAAGAATGGATCCCCTAAGGGTTCCAAGACCCATGCAGAGGGGCCCAGACTTGCATAGATCCCTACGATTGGTAGCTGGCATGAGGAAGTAAATTTACAAGAGGCAGTTGGTCCTTTAGCCCAGGGACTTCCCTTTATGGCCTGGCAACCAAGGTCATGCGGGTTCTCCAGTTGGGGGCATGGAGAGTTGCTGCCCAAGCACGGCTGGCAGACACCCACCCCCCAGATTCTCAAGACTTTACCACTATCCCTGGTATGTTGGCTAGTCCCTGGTATGTTGCTTCACTCCTTCCCCACTTTCTGATTCCCAGAAAAGATTTGCCAGCCTGTCTGCTTTGTCTGGGACAATTCCACCGTGTTTCTGAGAAGTGCTGACCTTCAAGTAGAGGTCTCCAGTCCTCCCCCAGTTCCACCTAGCTACAGAAAGGACATTCATTCCCTTCTTGTACCTTGACAACAGAGAGCCCACTCACCTGCTTTGGCAGGAGGAAAGCCATGCTGGCATAGTTCCCCTTCTCTCCTCTTCAACCTCCTCTCAAAATTTACTCAACATAGGCTGGAGCACCCACTGAATTGAAACCATTCTATTCAGAAATAAGGGGGGTGGGTAACTTGTTTCTGAAACCTTGATCTTTCTGAAAATTTCCTCATGTGCTTTTGCTGAGTCATGTCTAATTTTCCTGGTCTCCAGTTGTTCCTCTCAGTCACTACTTCTGCCCTCTTTGTTGGGTCCTTGTTGTGTTGAACTCAGACACAACAGTGTCTCCCAGGAACAGAGGCACTGAGACACTGCTACTCGCAGCTCCACACACACCAGAAACCTCAGGAAAGCTACCTGGAAAAGTAGTTGGCCTGTATTACTCCTCAGGACACTGCCTAATTTCTCTTTCCTATCCAAGAAATGTTTACATCTGTAGAAAATGATACCCAGTTTTTGTTTTCAAAATTAGGTAAAACCAAAAAGTAAAAAAGAAGGTAAAATGTTCACCATTGAATAACCTGTACCAATAGTAGGTAAAAATTGTTCCTGACAGTTCTCAATACATAGAGATAGGTGTTAATTTCACAAAAATGGGATCTTATTACCTTTTAGTTTTTTAAAACCAAAAGTACTGTTTGCTTGAAGGTAAATGAAGAAAAAGACCGTTAGGAAACTAAAGTAATTGTTGAATATCAGAAAAATGTTTCCTGACCACATGAGATCCTAATTCCTAGAAGAATGCTCTTTGTTTGGAGTGGAGAGGCAGTGGGGAGGAGTGGTAAATCTTTAAAATTTGGAAATCACTACTTTGAAAATTCTTTTTGTTTTAGACACTGACTTTTCAGGCCAACGCTTTCATTTTGCATGTGGTTTTTAAGCTATATTCTTCAGAAATAAAATAAGAAGTCACCAAGTGTTTGAATTATTCTTTACACTCCTGCTTCAAAACTTTTGCATTATTCTTGCTATATAAATAGCACTAAAACTCCTCCTTGCACGGGCATATATATCCAGTGAGGGGGAAAGGATGGGAAAGATTCAGAAGATCTGCTCTCTGGAGAAAAACCATGTGAAGGAAGCTAGTGTGGCTTTCTGCTTGATTACTCTATTCTCTTAATAACAGTGGTCTAACAATTATCTTTAGTCAGGTTTCTAGAAAATCAGTCTTCCCACTCAAATCTGCCTTATACAATGGGACTTAAAAAACTAACCCTTATCTTAATGGCATTTATGTATATATGAATGTTCTTATAAAATTGCCTGGAAAGGGCAGTAAGTAGATATCAGAGTAAGTGTAGTGCTTAAAAAACTATGGGCCATCTTTCAGTACAAGCACTACTGAGTTCAAAACACCATGGCTACACAGGTCTTTCAACCTTTACTCACATCTCTTTCTTAACATTTCAGGAGGTTCAACAACATAGGTAACTAGTATCCTGATCTTCTGTGCTTTAATGTCCCAAACTCTCTGGCCTCTCACATTTTGCATGCTAGGATAGAACTTTCCCTTTAACTCCTGCCATTCTGTCCCTCCATCTTGGCCTCTCAATTATCAGTCTCTACCAGTGTGCTCAGGTGGTATCATGAAGCTGTGCTATATGCAGCATCCTTTCTTTCTCAAGAATGTGCTTGTGCTTTCTCTTATTGGTGGGGAGAAGATGATCAGACAATATCCAATCATTCTGTCATAGGAAGAGAAAAGCAGGGAGTCTGTGAACCCATTGTGTCCCTGATCTTTGTCTAGTCACACTAGCTTTGTGGCTGAACTCTTGGGAGAAGTGGTAATAGAAGGCGGGTGGCAGATTGTTTGAAACCTTATCATCTCTCTCTTGTTGATTTCTCTGCTCCTGGAGGCAGAGAAGAGTGGGAAATTAAATATGTGGCAGTGGTGTTACCTCATAATTAGTGCTTCCAAATATCAGAAAAAGCAGATTTTCCTAGCATTCACAAGCATGGAAAGGGTCTTTTTAACAGTTGTTTTCTGTCTTAGACCAAAGCTTCTTTGCTAATGATTCTGAGTTTGGTGTGCGTGCGTGTGTGTGTGTGTGTCTGTGTGTGTGTGGTGAGGCCTTGGGTATAGAGTGAATGGAGTAGAGAAAAGGAAGAGAATAATAAGAGGATAAGTGTGCATCAGGTGCTTTTTAAAAAATCAATCAAACAAAAATAGCAAAGGGATGTCTGTGGACAGCTATGCTGGCTGTGACCAGAGCTGAAAAGAAAGGCTCTGCCTGCAGGGGCTGCATAACAACAGAGCTCTGATTGGCCAGACCTGTGCAATGAATAAACCCATAGCCAGGGCTCTGAGCAACACTCCTGCAGGCAGCTGAACTAGGGCAGGTCCAAGCAGGCTCTGCAAAGACACGCTCTGAATGATCCAGAGTACAGCTGTCAGCTAATAGCAGTTGTGAGTCCTGATAGCATTGCGGTTGTTAGCCCAACACTTAACATTATGGCATACTGCCTCTACTTACTGCTCCTGCCTCCCTGCCTCCCATGGGTTGGACTTGTGTCCTCACAGACCATAAACTATTCAAGACAAGGCCTCAGTAATGGAGGTAATGCAGGCAGAGAATGTCTCTGAAAGAAATTGGCCGGGGTGGAGCCTGGTTTCTAGTTCCCTATTAAGCATTAATTAGTGGGGACATCTATGATTAACAGAAGACTATCTGCTGATAATTGTGGCATATACTTCACCCTATTAATCCATAAGCCCTCACAACAACTTAAGGAGATAGAAACTAGCCCATTTTCCAGATAAGAAAACTGAGTCAGAGAGAGGCCCAGGAATACATAATCTGTAACTGTGTGAGGCACATGTGGATGCTCCAATATCTGCGGGTTGACAGTAACTCAGTTTCAACAGGACAATTAAATTGCTTTATATGTAAGAAGTCTTCTGAACAACTTTGGTCTGAAATTAAAGCATTAGGATGAGCCAATAGTTCTTATTACTTAAAATAAAATATCAGGAGAAAAGATAGATAAATCTGAATATTTCTCAATGGGCAGTTCATGTTAATAATTGATATGTGATGGAATCACAAATTAAATACTTGCAAGTAGTTTAAAATGAATGAACTGGGTCTACATGCCTAAAAAAACTTAATTTCAAAAACATTGTTGACTGACAAGACCAGTCGTAAAACAATTCATGCAGTATGATATCATTCAGGGAAAAAATGTAAATATAAAAACGAGTGTTATTTCTGATACATAAATTTGTAATAAGCTAATAAAAACAATGGCTGGAAGGATACAAATCAAATCCTTGACAGTGATAGCTGAAGAGAAAGAAAGGGGCCTGGAATAAGGAAGAAGAGCAAAGTTGTTTTCAACTTTAACTATAAAGATAGTTTACACACACATACACACACATTTAGAAACTATTTAAGCCTAAGTGACAATTAAATATTTTAAATATGAGCAGGGAGATGTGTGGCTTATCATATTATTCTCTTGACTTTTCTGAATTAAAACAGAAAAATTGGAGATTCATCTTTCCTGGGAGCATCTTCATTTGTGCCACCCTGTTTGGGTGGGTCTAGAAATTAATCTGGCTGTTGATCCTAGGAACATCCTGTAGGACCAGGAGGGATAGTTAGAGATGAAGATGCATGTGCTGTATTGAAATTAAAAGAAAGCAGGAGCAGTCAAGAGCCCTGTATTTCAGAGGGGAAAGGAACTTGCAGTAACCTTAAAGATGTTACTCCATGCTGTCTAAACTCTTCTCCTTCCCTTTCTTTTCTCAGCCTGAAAACAGCCTTTACTAAGTTCCTTCCCTAAACAGAACTCCAGCCAATCTCAACCATCTATATATGCTAATGTTATTGCTATATTTTTCTAAGTATTTCAAAAGTAATGCATGCTTATCTGTGAAAACAGGTTCTCATTCTTTGCACCCCATTTGCCTTCATGACTCAGAAAATGAGGGCAAATAGCATCTCAGGTGGAAAGAGAGTAGAGGAATGTTCCAAGCCTACCCTACCCTGCAGTCCAGAGTAGAAGGGAAATTGCCAGCGTGTCCCCAGGGGGAGGATGGAAAAAAGAAAAAAAACAGAAAAGGAGGGCAGAAGACTTACATGTCCTTATTTTCCCCTCCCAGGATGACTTCTAAGGCCAAAGGAGGCAAGATGGAAATTTATGAGGGGAACCAGAGAACATTTGGGGTAGGCACTCTTCCCCAAGCACAGCCTGGAGGAGCTCATGAGCATGTTGGCAGGGCCATACACAAAGCCACAGTGATGGTGGCCCACACAGTAGCTCAGCAGCAGAACATAGAATGGCTGGGTGGGCAAGCCTATAGCAATGCTTTTCAAACTCCCAAAACACAGACCATTGGTGGTGAGCAGTGGACCCAAAAGTTTATAAGTGCTCTAGGGAGAATTCTTGGAGTGCTGAGAGGGTCCCAGGTTAAGAAGAAGGTGCCACATTGCCCTCCCAAAGGCCACTTGAGACCAATGGTCATCAAACCAGAAACCAAACCAGAGTGGCCACACCACAGTGGAGACTGGAAGGAGACCAGAGGATAGCATTTGACTCACATCCCCCTTCTTCCCTCCTACCATGAAGTTGCTCTAGTCCCCCTTAACGTCCAAGTGCCATCTGGGAGGAGAAGAATGCCAAACAACTCCAACTCTCTTTGGGATTAGTTATTTTACCCTAGAAACTGAGGGATCATTAAATGACAAGGTCATCTTCCCTAGCCAGTGCTTTTGAGACTCAGATCAGTGATAGAATAATGGTAAAAGTCACATGAGCCACATTTTCTTTGTATATTTGAATGCACTGTGAATCAATTGGTGCATGCGATTTATAGTTCAGTTTTGTCCTCAGTAGTGAGAATAAATATGAGAGATTATAATCAAGGGAGGCACAAGGAAGGAAGACCTTTCTAGATCTCTGTAGAAACTTAAATTCTCCATGTTCATTCCACGACCTTTCTAAATATTTAATTCTTGTGAAAACATTAATTTTTGTTTGCTTTAACAAAATTTTGTTTGTTGCTTAAAAAGCTGTGGTGGAAGGTATGGAGTTTCAGTTTAGAATAGGGACTATGATTAAGTAGAAAAAGTAAACAGAATTTTTTTTCATGTGTACACGCACACACACATCCATATGCAGAATATACAAATGAACCAGATGGATGCTCTGACACCAAGCTGCTAGGCAATTACCAGGACTATAGGATCAACAAAAGACCAAGTCCAAAATTCAGAAGGCAGCTAATGGGCTTAGCATCCATCATCCCTGGCATCCCTATAATTCTTTGCTGAAATGAAATATAAAATAGGGCCTAAAGAAGTTTGGCTCCAAGCAAGTAAGGTTTTCCTCACTTGCCTGGTCCCAGCGGCTCTCCGTGGAAGTGACAGCAAGCCCACCCAGATAGGGTAAGTTTTGCAAATGCAAGCAGTCCTGCTTGCATGGTGGAATGGTGGGGGTGGAGTGGTGGGGGTGGAGATGAGGCTTCTTGGCTCCTTGCTGCAGTAGCCATTTAGCCCCGCCACCTTCTCTGACCCGGGCAGTGGGAGCTCCAGGCAAGCAGATGAGTGCCTTTCTCTGTCCTGACCCATGGGATGTCCCAAACTGAACTCTGCTTAGCTCAACCCCTGCTCCCCCCCTGCTCCCTGCAGAGTGAGCCCACCCCTTACTGGCTCAGCCTTCTCTGGCTTATTTGGTTTAAATTACTTCTTTGAACTTTGGTCTCATTATTTTTGGACCATCATTTGGTCTAGAAGTTTTTTTTCCATGGTTCCTTCTGTTCTCCTTCCTTTCACTCTCTTGGATAGGCTTCCTGAGGTCTCTTCTTAGTTCATTTTGGGTGGTTTTTATTACATTCATGCATCTTAATCTAAGTTGGGGGAAGCTCCAGGAGCATCGTCACCCTGCCCTGGATAGTGCTTGTTTAGTTGTTCGAGGAGCTCTTCAATTTAAAGGGCTGAGGGAACTCTTCTTCTTTAGCATCTGATGACCCAGTCTATGAAATAGCCTTCTCTAGTTTGATGTGAGAAACCAGGTTCCACTGTCATCTGGTGCTGCCACAACTCATTCCCTGCTCTCAGTAACAAAACCATAGGCCTGGAGTTGTCCTTCAACAGTCAAAGATCCCATGGCACTGTTTCTCTCTCCCCTAAAAGCAAGAGTTTGCTGTGGCATTTGAATTTGTTTGGGTGCTTTGAGCTGTAAGTAGCAGAAAGCTGTACATCTCAACTGGCTTGAACAACTAAGAAAACAAGTTACTTTTCATAACAAAAGTCCATGGATAGGTAAGTTCCAGAGTTGGCTAATAGAGAGCTCCATGACATCAGCAAGGTCCAAGTTCTTACCAATCTTCTGGTCTAGCACCCTTGCTGTGTGAGTTGAGTTTGTCCTTGTGCTAACTAACTACTGGTTATAAGGTAGCTACTACAGTCTTTTTCTTTTCTTTTCCTTTCTTTTCTTTAATATTCAGTTAGCCAACATATTAGTTAGCACATCATTAGTTTTTGGTGCAGCGTTCAATGATTCATTATTTGCATATAACACCCAGTGCTTATCACAACACATGCCTTCCTTAATACCTATCACCCAGCTACACCATCTCCCCAACCCCTCCCTTATGCAACCCTCAGTTTGTTTCCCAGAGTCCAGAGTCTCTCATGGTTTGTCTCTTATTTCTTCCCATTCGGTTTTCCCTCCCTTCCCCTGTGGTCCTCTGCACTATTCCTTATATTCCACATATAAGTGAAACCATATCATTGTCTTTCCTCTGCTTGACTTATTTCAATTAGCATCCACTCCAGTTCCATCCATGTTGCTGCAAATGGTAGGTTCATCTTTTCTGATGGCTGAGTAATATTCCATTGTATATATGACCACATATTCCTTATTCATTCATCTACTGAAGGACATCACAGCTCCTTCCACATTTTTACTATTGTGGACATTGCTGCTATGGACATTGGGATGCATGTGGCCCTTCTTTTCACTACATCCATGTCTTTGGGGTAAATACCCAGTAGTGCAATTGCTGGACCTTAGGGTAGATCTATCTTTAAGGTCTTGAGGAACTTCCATACTGTTTTCCCGAGTGGCTATTCCTGCTTTCATTCCCACCAATAGTGTAAGAGGGTTCCCCTTTCTCCACATCCTTGCCAATATCTGTTGTTTCCTGTCTTGTTAATTTTGGCCATTCGAGCTGTTGTAAAATGGTATCTCATTTTGGTTTTGATTTGTATTTCCCTAATGGCCAGTGATGTTGAACATTTTTTCATGTGTCTGTTAGCCATTTGTATGTCTTCTTTGGAGAAGTGTCTGTCCATGTCTTCAGCCCATTTCTTGACTGGATTATTTGTTTTTTGGGTGTTGAGTTTGAAAAGTTCCTTACAGATCTTAGATATCAGCCCTTTATCTGTAATGTCACTTGCAAATATCTTCTTCCATTCTGTGGGTTGCCAGAAAAGACCCTGAATGGGACGCCTGGGTGGCTCAGTTGGTTAAGCGGCTGCCTTTGGCTCAGGTCATGATCCCAGCATCCTGGGATCGAGGCCCACATCGGGCTCCTTGCTCAGCAGTGAGCCTGCTTCTCCCTCTGCCTCTGCCCGCCACTCTGTCTGCCTGTGTTCGCTCCTGCGTTCTCTATCTGACAAATAAATAAATAAAATATTTAAATAAATAAATAAATAAATAAAAAGACCCTGAATCTCCAGGGGAATGTTGGAAAAGAAAACCAAAGCTGGGAGCATCACGATGCCTGACTTCAAGCTAGATTACAAAGCTTTAATCATCAAGACAGCATGGTATTGGCACAAAAACAGACACACGGATCAATGGGACAAAATAAAGAACCCAGAAATGGACCTTCAACTCTATGGTCAACTAATCTTCAACAAATCAGGAAAGAATATCCAATGGAAAAAAGATGGTGTCCTCAACAAATGGTACTGGGAAAATTGGAAAACTACATACAGAAGATGAAACTGAACCATTCTTTTACACCATAAACAAAGATAAACTCAAAATGGATGAAAGACTTCAATGTGACACAGAAATCCATCAAAATCCTAGAGGAGAGCATAGGCAGTAACCTCTTCGACATCAGCCACAACAATTTCTTTCAAGACATGTCTCTAAAGACAAGGGAATCAAAAGCAAAAACAAACTTTTGGGACTTCGTTAAGATAAAAAGCTTCTGCACAGCAAACAGTCAACAAAATTAGCCACTGCAGTCTTACCCACAATGTCCAACTAACTGTGAGCTTTGCAAATTAATTTGTCTTTCAAGATCTTTATTTTCTCATCCAAAATAGCAATAATGCTATTATTAACTACTTATATAACAATCACTATATGCCAACCAGTCTTCTAAGCCTTCTCATATGTCAATACATTTAAACTGTACAACAATGCAGTGATATAGGTAGAATTACCATTCACAATTTAAAATGAAGAACCTCAGGGTGCCTGGGTAACTCAGTTGGTTAAGTGTCTGACTCTTGATCTCAGCTCAGGTCTTGATCTAAGGGTCATGCGATTGGACCCCATGTGAGGCTCCACCCTGGGTGTGTAGCTTACTTAAGAAAAAAATTTAAAAATTAAAAAATTTGTAAAATGAGGAAACTGAGCCACAGAGAAGTTAAGTGACATGCTATAACCACATAGCTACTAATGAACAAAGCTGTGACCCAACTCTATAGAATCCTTGACCCTAACCACTCTTTTTCCTGCCTCTTAATGAAATGTTAAGTCAAGGGATGCCTGGGTAGCTCAGTCAGTTAAACATCCAACTGTTGATTTCGGCTCCAGTCATGATCACAGGATTGTAGGGGAGAGAGAGACATCAATCTCCATTTTGGGCTCTGTGCTTGGACTGGAGTCTGCTTAAGATTCTCTCTCTCCCTCTCCCTCTGCCCCTCCTCCCACTTGCGCTCACACACTCTCTCTAAAATAAATAAATAAATCTTTAAAAAGAAAAAGAAAGATGGCAAGTTAGTTAAAACAATGCTTACCTATCCACGACCAGAACAAGTTTAAATAAGATAACACAAGTCAAGCATTTACCTGAGTGATATAAGGCATAACAAGTGCTCAATGAATACCAGGTAAAAATTCATTAGTCCCTTAAAGTGTGTACAGTTCAGTCTGGTGCAGATTGAGAGAAGGAAAAATCCCCTTACTGGTTCCCTTGGGCCAAGTCTCCTTCCCCTGTGCCACATTTCCTAGAGCCTCGCCTAGGTTTCATTTACTTCCAACTCACAACTTACACTTGAATTCTTAACAAACCAAAATGAAACTTTCAAAAATACAAAGCTATTTGATCTACAGACTCAGCCTGTATCTCTACCTCACTGTAACCTTGGGACCTTTCCCAAGTCTTTCCCTGGACCTAAGGAAATCCTACATTGCCATCAACCCGTACTGGTTTTCATCCTCTTTTGGCAACTGTACAATTCTATCTTTCAGTATTTTCTCCTGAAAAAAAAATCAGAAGATACTTTAAATATAGAGAAAATCATACAGAACAACAAAACATACACATGCACCACCGCAGAAATTTTTGAAATGTTAATATGATGATAGGTTTTAGGCTTTATAAACTAAATAAGTAAACCATTAAAATTACAGCTGAAACCCCCTTTTCTCCTCCTTTCTCCCTTCTTTAAAGGTGTGTATCCCATCTGCACTTATTTCTGTGTTTTCAGTACATTTGTCTGCAAAAATATTTACTATTATTTTGTGAAGTTTAAAGGTAAATGGTGTCATACTGTACATAAGATTCTGCAACTTGCTTTTTTTAAAGCCAATGTTTATTTTCACTCATTTTGTTTACTCTTCCCATGTTTCTTTTTTAAATCCTTATTTTTTTCTCCTCCCCTGCCTTTACTTGTATTAACAGAGCTGTAGCAATTTTTAACCCCCTCCTCCATACCACCATCACCACCTTTTCCCTATGTGAATTCTGGTTTAGAGGTTCAGTTGCATTTCTGCTAGTCTAATCATTACTCACAGATTTGTTTTTGCCTCTCTCTCTCTCTCTCTCTCTCTCTCTTCTTTTTTTAGAGAGAGAAAGAGGGTAAGGGGAGAAGGGGCAGGGGGAGAAAGAGAGAAAGAAACTCAAGCAGACTCTGCACTAATTGGGAAGCCCAACTCACAGCTGGATCCCAAGATGCAGTGATCATGACCTGAGCTGTAATCAAGGGTTGGACACTTGACTGAGCCACTCAGGTGCTCCACTGACAGATTTTTAATACACATACTCATACATTTTTCCTAGATCTAAATTTATTTATTATCTCTAGCATCCTCTTACATAAGCCAAGGATGTCAGTATGCTTAACTACTCAACACTTCCACCACCACCAATCTTTGGTGTTTATCATCTCAACTTCCAGCTCTCCCTCCTTTTTCATCACAAAATTTGTTTCCACTGTCAATAATTCATGCACTTACTGAAATACTTTACAACTATACTTTCCTTCCTTCTAATTCTTCCCTTTAATTTCACTTTTCTCCTTCTGTGAAAGGGAGTCTGTGAGCAGTAAATACTCATATTCTTTTTTTTTTAAGATTTTATTTATTTATCTGACAGAGATCACAAGCAGCCAGAGAGGCAGACAGAGAGAGAGAGGAAGGGAAGCAGGCTCCCTGCCGAGCAGGGAGCCCGATGTGGGGCTCGATCCCAGGACCCTGGGATCATGACCCGAGCCAAAGGCAGTGGCTTTAACCCACTGAGCCACCCAGGTGCCCCACTCATATTCTTTATGTAGCTAAATGTGTCCTTGTTTTTCCCTCACAACTGAATAATAAGCTGAGTATGAAATTCTAAATTGACTTTTTTTTTCCCCTCAGTGCTTTGAAGATATTAACTCATTTGTATTTGGGGGTCTTATGTGGCTGAAGATAATCCCTTTGTCAATCTAATTGTTGTTCCTTTGTATCTAAGCAGTCTTTTCTTTTTTGGTAGGTTTTAATATTTATCATTCACATTCTGCAATTTTGCTACAGCATAAATAGATGTAAGTTTATTTTTATTTGTTCTGTTTGTATTTTATGTGAAATTTTAACCTAAGGATTCAAGATTTCAACTCAGAGAATTTATATTGTTGTCTGCATTTTTCCCCTAGACCTCCTAATCAGATGTATGCTGGAGGCCCTCAATCCATTTCCTATACCTCTTACCTGTCCATCACATGCCTATATGTCTATATGTATAATTTCTCTTTCTCTCTGTATTTTGTTTGTATCCCTGAGCTTTGTTTTCCCATTGTATCAGCGTTCTTCAGAGAGAAAAACAGAATCATAGATATTTGTATACACACATGTCTACCTGGGCCCCAAATCTGAACACCTCCTAAGAAGCCTCCTCTACCAGGTGTGCCTGGCTCTGCTCCTGGCTCCCTGTTTCCCTACCTGCCTTCCACCTTCTCCCAGCACCCAGCTCAACTCTGTCCCATTCCAGTGAAATACGAGCAATCAGTAGAGATGATGAACAAAGCCAAGTATTACTTAAACATAAAGGCTGAGACAGAGAGGGAGACAGATGGACAGACAGAGAACCACAGACAGATATAGAAATTTCTGATGAAAACAGGGTCTTTAATCATCACCACTCCTTTTGCCAGTCAAGTCACCAGTAAGAAACAGATGACATACTCAAATGGGGTAATTCAGGAGAGTCTAATAAAGGGACTGCTTGCAAGGGTGTGGTCAGAGTGAAGGGAAATCATGAAGGAATAGTTTTCAAGAAGTTTTCATGAAGTTTTTCATGAAGGAATAGTTTTCATGAAGTTTTCAAGATCAACAAGAGCAGGAAGCTGACATTATCCCTAGGTTTAAAGAAGCCAAAAAATGGAAGTAATTAACAGAACTAGCAGAAGATGGCTATGGCCAGAGAAGATGGTTGCCTGGTAGGACTTAAGACCTTTGATACAGACTCATGGTGCACTGCCAAGCCCTGGCCAGGTAAGAAAAGAAACAAGGGGGCAAATACCACACACTCCTTCTTCTTCCACTCTCTAATGTCCTGTTGGTGCTCCTCAGGGGCCATACCCACCTGGAAGCCAGACTGCAGGGTGTCCCTACCACAGTCATGAAAGGTCAGCCTCTCAGACCATACATGGAAAAGATCAAGCATGGATCTGGATGTGGACTGTCCCAAGACTGTATTTCTCAACTCACTTCCATCTTAAAAAATAAATAAATAAGTTATTTTCTTTTTTCAGTTCCCAGTCTTTAGCTACTGCCTTTTTGCTCTTCTACTTCATGGGTCATTTCTTGAAGGAGTAGTCTAAATGCATGGTCTATGATTTAATCTCATTCACTCCCTTCCATTCACAACTTTGCATACCCTGGAGTCTCTCTCAAAGAGAGGACTGATTTCCTACTGAATTCTAAGCCCAGTCCAAACATTTCAGTTCTTCCTAACTTCTTTGAGACATTCCCTTCCAAAAGCCCCCTCCTCTCTTGGTTTCTGAGAGAGCACTTTATCCCTCTTGGGCTACAGTGACAGGCTGGAGAAGGAACATCTCCCTGGACTGAAGATGCAACACCTAGAGAAGACCATAAGGCTCTGAGGAATGAGGCCAACAATGGCTGGAGGTGTGGTGGAAGGGTGAGGATGAAGAACATGCCCTAGCAGGAGAAATAGCTTGTGGTATGACTGCTGCTTCTTGTTCATCATCAGTGGTTGTGCAGTTGGCCACCAAACTCTACAAAGTCAGTCTTCAGAATGGGAAAAGCTGAAGTGATCTAGAAGGAAGGTAGGTTTCCATAGCGAAGACATAGAGAAAACTTGACAGAGGTATCTGTCTAAAAAAATACCTAAATCTCAGCCATCCATCAATACTCTGTCTACTTGATATGACCCCTTCCCCCGGTCCACTTTTGTTTCCCTTCAGAGCCTTGGCTGGCAGCACCTAGCAATGTCAGCTGGCAGCAGTCGCCTTATAGGACAGGTGGACTATGGAACTCTAAGCAAAGACAGGGCCAGTAGCAGGTCCTATCCTGGCAGGCAGCACCCCATGTTACCCTTTTGTTCCTCCTACAAGTGAGAAGAGAGAAATAGGGTAGAAGGAGAGGAGATGTTGAAGACTGAGTGGGCAGGTGGAATTCAAAGTCCTTTTTTTCCCCCCTGAATTAAAGAGACATATTCTCTGCCAGAGCTTCTGGGTCCTGATACAGCAATAAGTCAAACACCAACATGCATCTCCTTGCAAATGGGATCCACCTCCCCGCCTTGGAGCATGGACAGAATGCAGTTGAGATGCCCAATGGAAAAAGTTGAGAATGGCTGGGCAGATCAGCACAGGCCTTTGTCTCTAGATCCCCTGAGGTACCTCCCCAGGAGTGCTTGACAAATATGCATGGCTTCAAGGCGGTCCAAGGAATGCAGCTGTCTCAGCCATTCACTACCCAGGCTCAAAACCACCAGGCAGGAAGAGCAGACAGTGAAAATGGGGTAAGATCTGTCTTGGATGAGGTTTGGAAACAGGAGATGCATCTGACTGGGCAGGCAGAATTGATGTGGTCTGGCCTGGGGCAAGGGAATGGGCAGAATGACCTTCCTAGCTCTCAGCCAGCCTGGTGGGTCTATGAAAAGAGACATTTTATTCATTCTCGGGCTCTACCCAAGTGACTCTGAAATATTCCTAGACAGTTGCCAGGAGAGTCAATGGTGGGTAAAACAAAGTTCCAAGAGCCAAGATTCTGGGTTTCAAGCCATTCCCTTCAGCTCCCCCTTCCATGTGTTTTCCTTTATGTTGGTTTAAGATTCCCCTTTTCTGACATACTGTAAGACCCCTGAGGCCAGAGGCTCTTTGCTCTTTTGCCTCCTCCTACAAAGCCCGTGCTGGATTGACTTAAAAAGAGAAATTACTGTTTGACCCAAGTTCATTTCTCTGGGTTACAATTTGTCAGCCACAGGCTATGGAGAGGATGAGCAGATGAGCTGTGGCAGGAATGACGAGGGGGAAAAAGCCTGGAATCACAATTACTCATTTATAGTCTTACTATTTGTATGATACTCTGATGCTCACCAAAGAGAAAGAGGGTTAGTTTAAAAAAAAAGAAGAAAGAAAGAAAAGTAAAGAAAATGTAGACATATTGCCATCTCAGACCCAGAAAGTCAAATTTCTTACCAAAAAGAAAATTCCATCAAACAGAAAGGCTAGATGGCCCCCAAATCTGATATCTACCCACATTTGCATACATTGAACCCCTGTTGAGACAGCTCTGTGCAGACAGATGGATACATTGGAGAGATAGTTGGAATTACTCAGGTAGGGCAAGCCAGAGGGAGTAAATCAGGAAAGCTCTCCTATAAGACAAAGCTTTGAGTATGGACTTATGAATGAAGGTAAAGTGGTAACAAGGAGAGGCAAAGTTAGTTCTCTCCAAGTTGTCCTGGACAGAAGACAGAAAACATGGAGGCTGAAGCATGCAGACCAGGACCAGGAAGAATTTGAAGGGAGCCTGAAAATAATGGGGAGTTGGGTATATGGTGAAATTGGGCTGGGGGGAATGAGGAGGTGGTGAGAGGCAGCCCTTAAAGCTCAGATTGAAGAGATTGGATTTAATACAAGAGGACATACACAGCCAATTTGAAAATCCATCCAAGTATCTGTGGAGGCATGCAAGAAGTTGTGGTCTCTCAAGGAGAATTATGGGGACTCTGCTAATGCCTGAGGGTTGCCAGTGCAGGCAGATCAAGGGGAGAAAGAGAGACACTTTCTCATAAGAGCTCAGAATCAGGCAGAGGTGGGATTAGCAGCCAGCAAGTAAAGGCATGTACCTCTAACCAAGCTTTTAAGAGAAATCTTCCCCATCCTAGAAAAGGAACAAAAACCCCACTCTTTGGGTGGGGATGGATATAAAAGGGCTTGCTTTAACATCTGTGAGTTATATCTGATACCTCAAACATGCAGGAAAGAACACTGGGAAGGATGGCAGGAGAGGAACATTACTGCATGAATGTCCTTCATTGTGCTGGGCACCTAAGACCAAGAGCTGGCATGAGGGTTGCCATTTGATGGCTGCCCTGCACCCACAGCACAGACAAGATATGATGTGGAATGGGCTCTTTCAAAAGTTCATCTTCTCCAGGATGCTTTAGTTCTACAAATGACTTTTGGGTGTCTGTGTCAAGCCAGACAGTTTCTGGTATTGGGAAGCACTAGGATGGATGCTTCTGCCCTAGGAGAGTTGCTTGCATTCTAATGGGCCAACAGGAAACTAAACAAGTAAACATACAAATAAGATCATTTCAATTGGTGTCAAATACTTTGATGGAAAAAAATGTTTAGGCTGAGCAGATAAGGAAGTGGCGTGCTAGTGAGGGACATGCAGCAGAGGGGCTGGAGGCTGGGGGACAGAGGCTTGTCCAAGGAGTCAGTATTTGTGCTGAGGCTGAGGTGGCCATCAGGCACAACCAAAGGACCAAAGGCAGAGTCTTCCTGGAAGACAGAGCAGGAAGTACAAAGACCTTACCTGAGGCTGGGGTTTATAAAAAGTAAATTAATTGGAGTGCCTGGGTGGCTTCATGGGTTAAAGTCTCTGCCCTCAGCTCAGGTCATGACCCCAGGGTCCTGGGATCCAGCCCCGAATCAGGCTCTCTGCTCAGCAGGGAGCCTGCTTCCCCCTCTCTCTCTACCTGCCTCTGCCTACTTGTGATCTCTGTCTGTCAAATAAATAAAATCTTTTTAAAAAATTAATAAGAGTCACTGCTAAGTGTTCATTGCTCAAAGACTGAGGAAAGATGTCATACATATGAAAATGAAGAGTAAAATATCAAATGCTTCAGTGGGACTTAACAGAAGTCAAGATAAGAGAGAGACAAAGAGAAATGGACAGCTGGTGAGCAGCATGTTTCCTGTGTGTGCACCTTCCCTAGTTAATTAACTTGTGCTCATGGAGCCTGCAAGAGTGTGGTCACCAAGCTCACACCTGAGTGCTGCTCTGGGGGACTGACTTCCAAGACCCTGAACAGAGGCTAAATACATCTCCAGGAAAACAGTTTAGAGGTGCAGAATGTAAAGCACGGTGAGCCAGTGCCTGGGGCCTCCCTACTCTTCAGGGTGGTGATCACTGACCATGTTTTCGGGGCCTGTCTTTTCTGCAGGGTGGTTAGCACTTCAGGGCACAAGGCCACTCTCAGTGCCTATCCACAATGTGGCCATTGTGGTCACAACCAAAAGCATGGAGATTTTCTTCACGCCCTCAACCTTTGTTAATATTTCAAATCCAAGAGATAGGGAGATGGCTGGCAGTAAACACTGGACTCACTTCTAAGATTTGTGGGCTCCGGTCCTGGCTGTCCCACCAACTCTCCATATTACTTTCTCTTGGTGCATTTTAGTGTTCCATATCAAAGTTTAGGAGTTGGTTTCTAAGTGTTCTTCCAGCTCTAGTAGTCTCATAAAACATGCAAGGTATATAATGAGAGGAGGCACATGGGAACATTATCAACTACATCCAGCATCCAGGCAAATGGAGCCAGGAGATCAAATCCTTTGGTTAGGAAAATATTTGGCTGCAACTAATAGACATGTAACCAACAATAGCTTAAGTTAAAGGGGTTTATAATAGAGGCTGCGGTGTTATAACACAGGCTGCCTCCTGAGTAGGAAAGAAATAAAGTTGAGTCAGAGGGGACTGGCTATCAACTAATGTACTTGGGGGATCAAAGACACTCAGTGCCTTCCACTTCCTAGCAGTGGAGGAAGAGCAAAGGAAGACAAGGTGGTGTCAATAAGGATTAAGCAGTTTCAATATCAAAAGGAAGGGTCTAGGAGACGAGAGCTCTCTCAGTGTGGTCTTGACTGGGGTTGCTGAGATCCAGTGAGGATGAAGAAGGAACTGATGATCCTTTCTCAGCAGCCCCTAGAGTCACCACCTCCTGATGGCCCTTCCCACCCCCTTTCTGCCTTACCCACATCTAGAACATTGAGAGAGAAGAGGTGGGTAGCACTGAGAACATCAGAGCACATCCAGGAGTTCAGGGTAACCTGCCTGCAGATGGCAGAGCTGAGAAGAAGTGGAGACTGGTGGAACTGAAATTCAGCACCTCTCAGGAGGCAGGGTTGGGTTGACAAAATCTCAAATGGTCTGGATAGCAGCAGTGAGGAGCAGTAAGCATCTGCTCCACTGTCTGCAGGGATACCAAATAGGCAAACCCAGCTGCTCCCTTCCTGCCAAGGGCATCTCTGTGCTCCAAGGACCAGTCTCATCCTGGCTCTAAGGAGCTCTTTAGCTCCTGCCCCTCATGACTTGTCATGACTGCCGTGTCACAATGGGACCATTTAACATAACTGCCATATCACAATGGGTTTAAATGGTCATTTCTCCTGTGAATGCCTTTTCTGCTTCCCTCTTTTGAGATCTTAACTGTCACTGCCCCTGTCCCTGAAACTGTTGAATGGTACCAATATCACAATTTTTAGGGACACCTGGGTGGCTCAGTTGGTCGAGCTGCTGCCTTCGGCTCAGGTCATGATCCCAGCGTCCTGGGATTGAGTCCCACATCGGGCTCCTTGCTCAGCGGGGATCCTGCTTCTCCCTCTGCCTCTGCCCGTCACTCTGTCTGCCTGTGCTCATTCGCTCTCTCTCTCTCTTTGACAAATAAATAAATAAAATCTTTAAAAAAAAAAGAGAGATCTCCAAATAATGGCTTTACTTTCAGCATTAGAGTATCGCCAGAATAGAAGTATAGAGTATGAATTCCATGAGGTGTCATAAGTTATTAGGTCCCTGGAACATAGGTATTGTAAGGGCTACATTTTCCTGTTTGTTCACTAGTGATTCTCAATGATAATAACAAGATCTAGCACATAGTAGGTGCCTAACAACTATGTTTTTTTAAAATGAGCAGCCGTGTCAGAGAGCATTTGTGTGTCACTCCAGCATTATACCCCACAATATCCCTCTCTGCCAATAATCAATCATCCTGCCAGAGGTCAAGTACTTTGACTATCCCCTGCCTCAAGTGAAATTTCTATCCATCTGAAGTTAGGGATGATCTTTCTGGATCTTCATGGTCCCAATGTCCAGGTACCTTACTACTCATAGAATTTGTCCTGATTCTCCTAGAGCCCTACATGTTCTCAGGAACCCAGCTTCTGTCCTGGGCCTAGAAGACGGCCACTCTTGCTTTCTGGGGGTCAGAACAGCCAGCTCCTGACTTTTACTCCAGCCCCTTTCTCTCTACCACTTGCTAGTGCTTTGCACAAATGCTTTGACCATGAGTCATTTATTAAGGCTGAAAGGGGTCAAGGGAAGGAGGAAGCCAAGGGTCCCAGGTCTCCAGTGACAAGAGAGTTTAAGAGGAAATGAAGCCCAGGCAAATACCCATCATCTCCCCCCAGCACTCTACTCCCCCTTTTACTCATGGAAACAAAGTGGATATGAGGTGAAACATCTGTTTTGCTTTGAGAAGACTTCATTTGTCTTTTCTCTTTCTCCTCAGTTTTAACCCTCCCTGAGTGGCAACTCAGAGTCCAGCTGCATCTTCTACACTTATATTGTCTCCCTGGGGACAACTAGGGCACAGTCTCCTTGAGGGGGATTAACCCATTTATAGATGATCTGGGATGACTTGTCTTTCCTTCTCCTTTGGCTACCATTAGTCTGAACTGAGCTCAGAGCATTACACAATGTCTGCCCACTTTATTGTTTACCAACTACCTGCTTTTGAGAGTAAAGTACCTTCCCAGCACCATGTCACTCCTGGAGACCAGTAAGGAGCAGAACAAACATGATCCTTTGGTAATTTATATTCCAGGGCTGGGGACAGACAAAGGAGAAAACCAATAAATGAATAAGTCATCACAACTTGTGAAAAGTGCTTAAGAAAACAACAACTAGAATGTAGTGGAAGGTTATAATGGGGGCAGAGTCATGTAAGGTAAAGGGAGGCCATGGAAAGTCAGGAAGGTCATGCAAGTCTATTCTGTAGAGAAGACATTTAAATTGAAATACTGTAGAAGTCAAGAAGATGACTGTGGAAATAAATGAGTGAGCAACTTCTTGCTAAACACATCTTCAAAGGCAAGGGAACAAAAGCAAAAATGAACTATTAAGATTCCTTCAAGATAAAAATCTTCTTCACAACAAAGGAAACAGTCAACAAAACTAAAAGACAATCTATGGAATGGGAGAAGATATTTGTAAAGGACATATCAGATAAAGAGCTAGTATCCATGATCTATAAAGAACATATCAAACTCAACACCCAAAAACTAAATAATCCATCAAGAAATGGGTAGAAGATATGAACAGATATTTCTCCAAAGAAGACATACAAATGGCCAGCAGACACATGAAAAAATGCTCCTCATCACTTGGCATCAGCGAAATACAAATCAAAACCACAATAAAATACCACCTCATAGTTGTCAGAATGGCTAAAATTAACAAGACAGGCAACAGCAAATGTTGGCAAGGATGTGGAGAAAGGAGAACCCTCTTACATTTTTGGTGGAAATGCAACCTGGTACAGCCACTCTAGAAAACAGTATGGAGGTTCCTCAAGACATTCATAATAGAGCTACCCTACAATCCAGCAATTGCACTACGGGGTATTTACCCCAAAGATACAAATGTAGTGATCTGAAGGAGTATTTGCATTCCAATGTTCATAGCAGCAATGTCCATAATAGCCAAACTGTGGAAAGACCCAAGATGACCATTGACAGATGAATGGATAAAGTGTATATATATATATATATATATATATATATATATATATATATATGTATGTATATAGACATAGACATACATACATATACATAGACACACACAATGGAATATTACTCAGCCATCAGAAAGGATGAGTACTTAACCATTTGCATTGATATGGATGGAACTGGAAGGTATTATGCTTAGTGAAATAAGTTGGTGAAAGAAAGATAATTATCATATGGTTTCACTCATATTTGGAATATAAGAAACAGGGCAGATCATAAGGGAAGGGAGGGAAAACAGAATAGGAAGTCATCAAAGAGAGAGAAAAACCATGAGAGTCTCTTGACTCTGAAAAACAAACAAGGTTGCTGGGGGGAGCTATGGGGGGGTGGGATAATTGGGTGATGGGCATTAAGGAGGGTACATGATTTGATAAACCCTGGGTGTTATACACAACTGACAAATTACTGAACACTGCATCTGAGACTAATGATGTATTATATGTTGGCTAATTGAATTTAAATTTAAAAAAGAAGAAAAAAAAGAAATGAGTGAAGAGGATTTTAAGGAAAAAGAGTAATGACTTTGAGGGACATAAAAGAGCTTGGGTCATTCTAAGCAGTGTACTAAAAAATAAAAAGTACATTGACATAAAACTGGTGCCTAGTGAGTGAGGCAGAAGGCAGTGACACAATGAGCTCAGAAAGGCAGGAAGCCAGCACAGGAGCTTAAGTTTTATGCTAGGTGCCCTGAGAAGTCACTGAAGAGCTCTGAGGGAGGTCATGGTCAGCTTGAGGGAAACACCTAGGGTTCCTGGAGTGACTCAGAAACCCACCCTTGCCCCACTGCCAACCCTTACCTCCATGCCCACTCCCAGCAACCAGAGGGAGTTAAGATCATGCTTACTTATATCAGAGATTCTTTACTCTTCTGATAGAGGCAAAAAAAGAGATACAGTTCAAATCAGTCCATTTGGCAAACTGAGCAACTGGAAAATTTGGTCAATGGTCAATACTCAGCAAAAATGAGAATTTTGAATTATTATTAGAAGCTTCAATGATCCAGCCTCTCCCTGTCCCACATGACTGTGAATAATCTCAAATTTGTTATAAGACAGTACAGGCCTTCTTAGGCCAGAGAATGTTTGCCAGATATTTCTACTCTGGGTGGTTATGAGAAAATAATAATAATAAAATAAAAAATAAAGATATCTAATAACAGCCCAGACCTCTGGGGCCAGAGATTCATATTACACCCAGATGTGCAGAGAAAGTGTGGCTTCTTCATTTCTCTATAACTGATATGATCCTCCCCCGGATGACCACATGTGCTGAGAAAAGAAAAAAGTAAATGCAACTCAGTTGAGTAATTTCAGTCAGGTGCAATAATTTAAACAATGCTTTTAGGTAAAATGCTCATGTTCTCAGAATTTGACTTTGTAAATCTCCTTCCCCTTACTTTCCCAGTATGGTTTCTGGGCATAAGAATGAGGGTGGATTATTGTGTCCTCAAAGCAGTGGGAAGAGAAGAATTTCTTGAATCCACATGGCACCCTCAGGATCCTTGTTGGCCATCATTGTTGAGAAGAACCCTTTAGGAAGACTGTTAGATCCTGGGAAATCTCCTGGCATTGGCTAACAGAACTTATGACTCAAACTCTCTTTTCAGCCTCTCTCTTTCAGCCCAGGAGCCCTCCCTGGTTGGCCTGTCAGAGTTCCCGCTGTTCTCTGGGTCATGCCAACAGTCTAACTGGGACTTTTCTAGTTCTGGTCCATGCAACCTATTCCAGACTACAAGGCTCTTTAGCCCTGTTCCAGAAATCCACTCCCATGGCCTCAGTGAGCTCCTTTTCAGCCTCTTGGCCAACTTCTCATTCCCACTTGTAGGCTGAGATGTCTACATCCTCCTCATACCATACAGGCACCAAGACAATTTGAGAGAACTGAATCTAGTCCTCTCTTTCCCAAATCATGGGGCACCAGCAATTTTACTTTGATGTGCCTACTACTAGGCTGGTGCTTTTCAAACAAGCCCCTCCAAGAGTCAAGGGAGATGTTTCCCTGCTTTCAAACTCCTTTATCTCCAGATACTTTGGATGTTTACATCTTTTATTATTATTATTATCATTATCATTATTATTATTATCATGTTAAGTTAGTCACCATAGAGTACATCATTAGTTTTTGATATAGTGTTCCATGATTCATTGTTTGCGTATAACACCCAGTGCTCCATGCAATATGTGCCCTCCTTAATACCCATCACCAGGCTCACCCATCCCCCCTCCCCTCTAAAACCCTCAGTTTGATTCCCAGAGTCCATACTCTCTCATGGTTCATCTTCCCCTTTGATGGCCCCCCTTCATTTTTCCCTTTCTTCTCCTAATGTCCTCCATGCTATTCATTATGTTCCACAAATAAGTGAAACTATATGATAATTGTCTTTATCTGTTTGACTTATTTCACTTAGCATAATCTCCCCCAGTTCCATCCATGTTGATGTAAATGTTGGGTATTCATCCTTTCTGACAGCTGAGTAATATTCCATTGTATATATGGACCACATCTTCTTTATCCATTCATCTGCCTAACCAAAGAGGTAAAGGATCTATACTCTAGAAACTATAGAACACTTATGAAGGAAATTGAAGAAGACACAAAAAGATGGAAAAACATTCCATGTTCATGGATCTGAAGAATAAACATTGTTAAAATATCTGTGCTGCCCAGAGCAACCTATATTTTCAATGCTGTCCTGATCAAAATACCAATGGCATTTTTCAAAGTGCTGGAACAAACAATCCTAAAATTTGTATGGAACCAGAAAAGACCACCAAGAAAATGTTGAAAAAGAAAAAAAAAGCTAGGGGTAACACATTGCCTGATTTCAGGCTATATTACAAAGCTGGAATCACCAAGACAGCATGGTACTGGCACAAAAACAGACATATAGATCAATAGAACAAAATAGAAAGCCCAGATATGGGCTTATCTCTATGATTACACAGAGTTGATATGACATATGGCTAATCTTTGACAAAGCAGGAAAAAATATCCAATGGAAAAAAGACAGTATCTTCAATAAATGGTGCTGGGAAAGTTGGGCAGCTATATACAGAAAAATGAAACTTTTACACCATACACAAAGATAAACTCTAAATGTATGAAAGACCTCAAAGTAAGACAGGAATCCATCAAAATCCTAGAAAACATAGGTACTAAACTCTTTGACATTAGCCATGGCAACTTCTTTCAAGACACATCTCCAAAGGCAAGGAAAACAAAAGCAAAAAATGAACTATTGGGATTTCATCAAGATGAAAATCTTCTGCACAACAAAGGAAACAGTCCACAAAACAAAGAAACAACCCATAGAATGGGAGAAGATATTTGCAAATGACACTGCAGAAAAAGGGCTGATACCCAAGATCTATCAAGAATTTCCCAAACTCCACACCCAAAAAACAAATAATCAAGTCAAAAAATGGACAGAAGACAAGAACAGACACTTCTCCAAAGAAGACATACAATGGCTAACAGACACATGAAAAAAAATGTTCAACCTTATTAGCCATCAGGGAAATTCAAATCAAAACCACAATGAAATATCACCTTATATCATTAGATGTAATGTTAGAATGGCAAAAATTAACAAGACAAGAAACAGCAAATGTTGGAGATGTTGTGGAGAATGCAAGTTGGGACAGTTGTTGATGGGAATGCAAGTTGGTACAGCCGCTCTGGATGTTTACATCCTTATCTCCACCCACCATCCCATCTCCAGCTCACCACCTTCCTTCCACTCTTTCTCTGCCTTCATTTCTGTTTTCCATAGTCCTTTGAATTGCAAACAAAGATGGCCTTTGGGCGGGTCATTTTTCTATGCTATATACTCCTTTTCCCCTTGTCATCTATCTTAGGGAAAACGCAGGTTTCTTTACTTGTGTCCTCCCTTTTTATCAGCTGTTTGATCTTGGTCCCTGAAGCATTTTCTTTTACGGGGCAACAATCTCTTTTTCTGTAGGTCCAAATACACTAAATTATGGAGTAAATTATGTTTTGTAAATACTGGTTCTTGGTCTTCAGTATTCATATAACCATTGACAAAATAGGAAAGACATATGGTTGCCAAATAGCATAACGCTATAAACTAATAAATTTCAAAAAGATGGCATATTTGACAAATGTTGGACTGAAGGTTTGGGAGAGATGTGAAGAATGAATAAACCCTAGGTCTGGCCCCCAGTGAGCTAGACTAGCCCCCTAGTCTAGGCTAGACTAGAACAAGGAATGTCTCAATGGTTTACTGTGACCAGAATATGGATACAATCTGAAAGTGCAGCACTGGGGGTCTAATACCATGAAAGATGATATTTCCATGCACTAAGAAAAATACTATTGTAAGACTGAGGTAGTTATAAGTATGCTGATAACAAAGGATATCCAAAATATATGGCAAAATAAAAAACTAAGCTTAAGTGCAAAACAGTACATATCATTGGTTACCATTTGCACACAAGAGGGCTCATCCTCATTCACTTCTCCCACTCCCCCAGACATACTCTCTGTCTCTCTGTGTACATATTTATATTGTCATGGAATAGCCCTGGAAGGATTCACACATTGACACACCCACACATGCACACACATCAGTTTGTACCTTTTTAAAACCACAGACATGCATTTATTCCTATTACTTTCTTATTCTTTATTTATTATTTCTATTAAAATATAGATGATTAAAAAATGGCCCATGGGTAGTAGACACGCAGAGAACAATTGAGTGTCCAAAGAACTAAAGGATTTCAGACACCTCTACAGATTGAAGCATCAGCAAAGGCTTCACAGAGAAGGCTAGGGGTGCCTGAATTTGGCAAAAGTGCCCATGATAAGAAAACTTGGAGATCCAACTGCACAATCAGGGGAGTCTTCAAGCCCAAGCTAAGAATCTGGGATTTGGGGGCTAGTAAATTCAGAGCCTTCAGCATCATTTTCGTTGTGAGGGCATGACCCCAGATTCCAGGCAGGACCAGAAGTGGCTGGACATCACCCATGGTCTGCCCAGACAAACCAAGGCAAGGGAGAAAGGGTGTGGTTAGAAGTTCATGCTCAGAACTAAATCCTTTATGAGGCAATGTAATCAAATCCTACACTTTTCAGAATTACCACCGTTGGTCTGGGCTTTTATAAGAGTTCCAACCCTTTTTATTATTTTTCCAGCATTTTTTTCTTCCTTTTGCTTTTGGTTTCACAACATACTTTGGCCTGCTCCCTGTTTCTTTGAGCCAGTTCATTGTTTCTCTGGAGACACTAAGAAGCAACTGCTCTCTGGATGTGAATTCTTCTCATGGGATTTCCTCACTGAAGACAGGTTGTCTCCCACTTCTGCAGGAAGAGAAGAAACACTATGCATTTTCAATGGGACCAAGAAGAGGTCCAGAAAGCTGGGGCACTTCAGAGATCCACAGTGTCTGTGAGTGGAGGTACAACATCTACTCTCAGTCCTCATAGGTCATTCCTGGCCCAGGGGCATCAACCTTCTGTGCCAGACAGGGAACCCTTTGATTACCTATCTCAGGCCACACGTAAGGAAGAGGGGAGCCAGTGACTAAGCTAACTTAGTCAAATGCAGTCCCAAACATCTGGCAGTAGTCAGATCTGGACTAATGACCTGCATCCAATACAGAGCAGCCATTCCCTGAGGCTCCGCATCCTTCCTTTCACTAGAGGAAGGAACTGTAGGCTGCCATTAAATGGTCAGTGAGTTTTTTTATTATTTAAATTCAATTAGTCAACTTAGAGTACATCATTAGTTTCAGATGTAGTGTTCAATATTTTATCAGGTGTATATATAATACCCAGTGCTCATCACATCACATGAGTTTTACAAAGAGAAGTCACATGAGCTAAGCCATCTTCAGTCATTTACAGCTGACCTTCTAAGCAACCTAACCCTTAATGACAGAGCAGATCATGGGGAAGGAGTTAAAACTGAAGTAGAATGAGTCTTCAGGATTATTTAGCTCAACCCCCTTATTTTTTTATTAACATATATTGTATTATTTGTTTCAAGGGTACAGGTCTGTGAATCATCAGTCTTACATAATTCACAGCACTCACCATAGCACATACCCTCCACAATGTCCATCATCCAGTTACCATATCCCTCCCCCACACTCTCCAGCAGCCCCCAGTTTGTTTCCTGAGATTAAGAGTCTCTTATTCAGGGGCACCTGGGTGGTTCAGTGGGCTAAAGCCTCTGCCTTCGGCTCAGGTCATGATCCCAGGGTCCTCTGGGATCGGGCTCTCTGCTCAGCAGGGAGCCTGTTCAGCAGGGAGCTTGTTTCCCTTCCTCTCTCTCTCTGCCTGCCTCTTTGCCTACTTGTGATCTCTGTCTGTCAAATAAATAAATAAAAATCTTTTAAAAAAAGAGTCTCTTATCCAACCCCCTTATTTTATATTTAAGGAAACTCATTCTCAGGGCTAGCAGTGTAATGGCAAGGATCATTACTGGTGGGAACTGGTGAACTCACTTCCACATCAGGACACATACCATGGGATCAATTCATGGAAGTGTGTCATTTTAGGACTTGAATGGTCAAGAAGGAGTGTCTTTTTTTTTAAGATTTTATTCATTTATTTGACAGAGAGAGATCACAAATAGGCAGAGAGAGAGAGATAGGAGGAAGCAGGCTCCCTGCTGTGCAGAGAGCCCAATTCGGCGCTCGATCCCAGGACCCTGGGACCATGACCCGAGCCAAAGGCAGAGGCTTTAACCCACTGAGCCACCCAGGTGCCCCAAGAAGGAGTGTCTTAAGACAGAGTCAGGGATTTCAGAAAATGTGAAAGTACTTACATCTGTTGGGAAGGAAGAGGTAGAGGAGGTAGCTTTTCTGGTTACTGATGTGTGACACACCACCCCAGAATTTAGTGGCTTAAAATAACCACCACACAGGGGTGCCTGGGTGGCTCAGTAGGTTGAGGCCTCTGCCTTCGGCTCAGGTCATGATCCCATAGTCCCGGGATCGAGCCCCGCATCGGGCTCTTTGCTCTGCTTGAGGCCTGCTTCCTCCTCTCTCTCTGCCTGCCTCTCTGCCTGCTTGTGATCTCTGTCTGTCAAATAAATAAATTTTAAAAATCTTTAAAAAAAAAATAACCACCACACATATTTTGTTTGTGAATCTGAAATGTGGATAGGTCACCATGAGGACAGCTCATTTCTGTTCTACTGGACATCAGCTGAGATAGCTGGAAGGTTGGGATCATCTGAAGGCTTGTTTACTCTCATGTCTAGCTGTTGATGCTGGCGATCAACTAGACATCAGTTGGGGCTGGGACCAGAACTCTACATATACCCCCTTCATGTGGCTTACTCAGAGCACAATGTCTAGGCTCCTGGGGTGAGTGTCTTGCGAGAGACCAGGCATATGTCAAACCATTCTGTATGACCTGGGCCTGAGAGTTACACAGCATAACATATGCCATATTCTATTTTTCACAGCATTCACACAGCCTGGCCCAGCATCAAGGGGAAGGGCTCCAACTTTTGATGAGAGGAATGCCAAATAATTTGCAGACACAGCATAAAACCACCATAGTAGGTCAGTTTTCAATTGACCTGATTTGGTGGTTCTTCCCAAATAATAAGCAGGTGGGCCCTAGGTTAAGATGAAAATGTAGGGGCTTCCTTGGGCCAACAGTAACCCCATAATGGAGGAATATAATTTTTAATTCTTCTGGCTTCTGGCATTCCTGAATCCTTCAGCTCAGCCCAGATTATGTAGCTTAGGACACAGCTGTGTCAAGAGTTAAAAAACAAAGAATGATTTTGCTCCTGTTCCAGGTTCCCAATGCTGCGAATTCAGTGAAGTCCATCGGAATATATCAAGTAGCTAGTGAGAGCATCACTGAGGGAGGAGCAGATCAGGTGACCACTCACTTTCAACAAACAAGGATAGGGTAGTAATCTCAAGGATCTTAAGATAACAAAAGAGAACTCCAGCAAAATGGTCTCTTAATAATCAATAATCACACATTGACACACCCACACATGCACACACATCAATTTGTACCTTTTTAAAACCAGGTGGGCTATGCCTTCTCTAGCCATTGGAGATTTTTGTCTCTCTGGTTTAATAAGGCAAGGCACCCTCTGAAACTTTTAGGCAAAGTGTGACTAGAGAGGACCTAAGTGCTCTCTGTCTCTTCATACCTCTGGTGGGCTTTGTAAAGGTCTAGATTTCCCACCAGCCTGCATGCCTCTCTGGGACTGTCTGCCTTTATTAGAACATGAAAATGTGACAGATCAACTTTTTAGTCCCCAGTCACACCACCAGAAAGAAGCCTTGGGACTCAGAGAGTTAAGCCACATGGAATGAATAAATTCTGACAAGTGAGGAGGTAGAGGCAAGTCACAGGATAGAAATGGTCTAAAGGGGACACCTGGGTGGCTCAGTGGGTTAAAGCCTCTGCCTTTGGCTCAGGTCATGATCCCAGGGTCCTGAGATCGAGCCCTGCATCAGGCTCTCTGCTCAGCGAGGAGCCTGTTTCCCTTCCTCTCTCTTGGCCTGCCTCTCTGCCTGCTTGTGATCTCTGTCTGTCAAATAAATAAATAAAATCTTAAAAAAAAAAAAGAAATGGTCTAAAAGGAGGAAAAGAGAAGAGAAAGAAGTACAAGAGTAGGTGAATTAAAACAAAGGGGAAAAGTCACTAAAAAGGTGGGGGAAATGAGTATTAGAAAAACAGTTTAAGGAGAAGGGGTGCTGAAACTGCACATGGATGACAAAAATTTACCTTTGGGTGGAGATGAGTTCAATCCCCTGCCTCTGAAAATCCACAGACCCACCCTGGGTGCACATTTGCCTTCTAAAAGCTTGATGCTTACTTAGATGGGGACAAGTAGCAGAGGAGGAGTCCTACTGACTGATAGGAATTATACTCTCTCTCTCTCACTCTCTGTCTCTATACACACACACACACACACACACACACACACACACACACTATAGTTTTAAAATTATGTAACTACCAGGCAAAAAACATGTCCTTTAAGTTTTCCTGACTCTGTCCCCTTAGACTGCTGAGGCCCATCTTCATCTTCCAGTAGACTCAGGGTCAGACCCCTACGATAAATATAAAACCATAATTTAAGTCTTGGGATTCAATAGGACTTTGGGGGCCATTGCCTGGATCCCCCATATAACTCTCCTAATGGGAGAGACTCCTTTGTCTCCTGGAGAATAGACCCCTACAGGCGCTATGCTCAGAGGACCTCTCTGAAGATTGATTGGGAATGGAGGACAAAACCAAGAAGTCAATCCATCAGATGTGAACCCTGAAATTCAAAAATGTAGTGTTGGAGAGGGAAATGGAGAAAGACATTAGAGAGAGAGACAGAGGGAGGGAGGAGGGAGGGATAGAGAGAAAAAAGAAAAGGAAGGAGAGAGAAATATACATGAACACACACACGTGTGTATATGTGTGTGTGTGTACAGAAGGATGACAGAGAAAGAGGGAAGGGAAAGAGGAAAAAAGTTGACATTTGAAAAGTCTTTCCTTATGTCGAGGCCACAGTAAATCAGACGATAATGAAATTCTGCACAGATTAAACACCCAACAGAAAACTTGGAAGAAAATGAGGAATTATATCACAAAACTTCAGTGTCATGTAAATCTCCCTGAACAGGGAAATCAAAATGTTAGCAACAATTACATTCTTCTTATAACAAATTTTGGTTCCAAAAATGGAAAGAAAGAATGGAAACACGTTCTGCAAATGATTAAAAGGAGAGCAGGGACGATGGGGGGCACTGGGAAGGGAGGGAGGGTCTGGCAGCAATAAATATAGAACCATAATTTAAGAGACAGTAGGAAACGCTTTGTGTGTGTTAATTTGAAATGCATTCTAGAGGCTGCAGTGTGTTCACCATGAATGTCGTGACCTTGGGTTCCTTAAGGGAATGTGGGCTCCACCCTGTCCCCATGGTGAAGGGAAGAAGCAAGAAACCATGTCATTCAATGGATGAAAGAGTTTCCAGTTTATATGGTGGAAGGAACCATTTTGTTTTGTTTTGTTTTTGTTTTTCTGTTTCATTCTTTGGATTAAAGAGAAAAACACTGTGGGATTACAGCAAAGCCATCTTGTTTGCCAAGGAAAGAACCTCAGAGATGGGATAGTTTGAGAATAGCCTCACCCCGTGTTAAAGTGACAAGATAGATGCTCTTTGCTGCTCCTGGTCGCCAAAGATCCTGGTTAATCAAATGAGTGTTTGGCCAAGGGACAGGGAGATGTTGGGAACAGGCCTTGGGAAGAGGATTCCTCGTGCTTATCTGGGGCAGTTCCTCTTCCTCCGGGGAACTGCTCCTGGCAGTGACAACAGTTCCTGGCTCTGTGTCTCAGAACAAAGGAGAATGGATCAGACTGGCTCTGGTGAAATGCAGAATTGAGGTCTATTATGCATTTGGGCTGAAACCCTTGGTTTTTGAATGAGCAGAATGGTAAAGGATAATCCTTAACTCAGTTTCTTTTTTTTTTATTTAATTTTGTTTTTTCAGTGTTCCAAGATTCAATGTTTATGCACCACACCCAGTGCTCTATGCAATATGTGCCCTCCTTAGTATCTACCACCAGGCTCACCTAAACTCCCATCCTCCTCCTCTCCAAAACCCTCAGTTTGTTTCTCAGAGTCTGCAGTCTCTCCTGGTTCATCTCCCCCTCTGATTTCCCCCAATTCACTTTTCCTTTCCTTTTACTAATGTCATTCCTTATGCTCCACAAATAAGTAAAACCATATGATAATTGACTGTCTTTGCTTGACTTACTTCACTCAGCATAATCTCCTCCAGTCCCAACCATGTTGATACAAAAGTTGGGTATTCATCCTTACTGATGGAGGCATAATATTCAATTGTATATATGGACCATGTCTTCCTTATCCATTCATCTGTTGAAGGGCATCTTGGTTCTTTCCACAGTTTGGCAATCATGGCCATTGCTGCTATGAACATTGGGGTACAGATGGCCCTTCTTTTCACTACATCTGTACCTTTGGGGTAAATACCCAGTAGTGCAATTGCAGGGTCATAGGGTAGCTCTATTTTTAACTTCTTAAGGAATCTCCACACTGTTTTCCAAAGTGGCTGCACCAACTTACATTCCCACCAACAGTGTAAGAGGGTTCCCCTTTCTCCACATCCTCTCCAACACTTGTTGTTTATTTTCTTGTTAATTTTGGCCATTCTAACTGGTGTAAGGTGGTATCTTAATGTGGTTTTGATTTGAATCTAACCCTTCACTCAATTTCTGCCAGCTAACTTCTACTCTGTCACTTGTTTTTCAAATTGCCCCCTCCTTCTATCCCTTCACATGCATCTTGCAACACAACCAGGGCATTTAAGAGCTTAGGCCCCAGCAATGTCCTGGGGCTATGGTGATGTCCAGATGCAAGGGTGGTACATGGAGAGCATAGCATAAACTTGATAAGTACTCAGGTTCCCAAGGCACCTAGACCCACCTAATCAGAACCCTGATGGGGTGAGCAGGAAATCTGCATTAGTAACAAGTTCCTGGGTAAGTTTCAAGTGGCCAGCCCAATGACAGTCTCCAGAAAAACCCCAGGAGTCACTGAACACCAAACTTCTTACTTACAACTATGTAAACTGAGACTCAGAGGGGAAATCACTGCCAAAGGCCACATACAGGGGCTAGAACTCAAGCATGTCACTTCTTAGTCCAGAACTTTGACACTAGCCCTGCAACTGCTTCAGAGAGTAAGACCTGACTCCTGTTTACCAGTTAAGTCAGACCTAAGCCTATGTCTAGGAATGCCACACTTGTGATAACTGTGATGGTTGGGAGGATGACTACGGTGACAGCCAAATTAGCCAACACTTTTTTTTTTTTAGATTGAACAAATATGTAGTTTATTTAAGCTTTTTTTATTTAAACCAACACTTTTATATGTCTGACTTATATATATGACTTATTTCACCCTCAAAACAATCCCATGTGGTAGGCACAATAATTTGCCCATTTTACAGCTTGGAGAATTGAGGCACAGAGGAGTCAGAGAATATTTATGAGGCCACACAGCCAAAAGGAAGTGAGACCAGGATTCAAGTCCAGGACTGACAGAAGATGAATTGTTGGCTTCCTCAACACACTTCTGTGGACTTCCACACTTTCCCTTTTTGTCACACAAAACTTTCCCACTATAAGTCACCTTTCTTGAGCTTAACTCCTTCCCTTGTCACCCTCCCTCCCTACTCATAAGTACAAAAGAGGATGACTGAACTATCCTGGAGTTAGGGAGAAACACTCAACAGGAATCCTTTGCCAGGAGGGCCTTTTCAGAGTGGGGCCTGTTGGCCAGGCATATAGTCAATTATTGTCATGCCTTCTTTCCCCCACCCCCCACCCGGTTCCTACAAAATTGAAACCAGGACTCAGATGAGGATCAAAGTTAAGCATTAGCTTTGTTCCCCTGCCCCCTAATATAGGGGTTCTGGTTTACTATGTTGGAGGACGTGACTCAAACCTTCTTTGGTTCAGAAAGTTCTATTGGAATCTTCCTTTCTACCTCCCTCTCCCACCCCTCCAATACAGATACAAGAATCTATCGGTGAATAGTAAAGAAGGAAGAGCTAAATTCTGAGCTAGTTACCATAAGAGGAAGGCCACCAAAAGCAGTGACTTTGGACATGATATCACTAATCAATGAGTCATTCTCCCTCCTTGCTTGTCAGAAAGAGGGTGCAAGCAGTAGGTGAGAGCTATGGATGGAGAAGCCAGAAGTGTTCTTTTAATTCTGTTTCCTACTGGAGGATGCAACAGAAGTCCCTTTTCCTCTACAAAAGTCAAAGAGCCAAGTAATGGGCGATGTTACTTTTCCCAAGCCCTGTCTCTGACATACTTCATGACTGTTTGTGTCCCAACTAACCCATGCATGCAAAGGGTCTTCAAACTCTGTTTCCCCAGTGGAGCTGATTTGCACTGAGTCATTCATACTTTCTCCCATTCTCTTTTGAAGGCCAAGGTAACTTTGAATCTTGGATAGAGTAAGCCCATGCCTATCACCAAGGTATGCAGGCAGTCCCTTTGAGCACATATAGATCAGTTAATTTAATTCTGTCCATTGCTCCTGATTAAAATGAGAGTTTAGCACAAAGCATTAGCCCAATGTGACATGACATTATCTTGGCTTTTCTCACTTGCTCAAAATAAGAGCAAGTACCCTCAAGTGGGAAGAGAAATAAGACAGCGATATGATGGAAGCTCTTAGGGAAGATTGGGAATCATCACTGCCACTTGAGACCAGGGATCAGTCCATGGAAGGCACTACTTATCTCCAGGGATACCACATCTGCCTTCCCTGCAGTATGTCCAGCAGGAAGCTCAGCATATGACCCGCCTCCACAGCCCCTTGGGAAAACTGGATCATGAGCATTTGGGATCATTTTATATTTCATAAATGGGCTTAACTCACACTCATGAGGTCAACTGGAAGGCCTACTGGATTTAATTATGTTGGAAAGGGAGGCAGCCAGAAACGCCTCACATGGACAGGCGAGAGGCAGCTGGGAGAGAACGAGAAAGCAAAAGGGAGATGTGATGGGTTATGAGTCATGCTACTCGGGATGAAGGGCTGAAACCATGTAGCACCCCAGGGAAA
>ML111440.1:0-32878 GCA_003697995.1 Taxidea taxus jeffersonii | reverse complement strand
TGTAGTGGCTTTTAATAATTTAGCTAAATATGGCTCTTGTTTTCAGCCCATTAATACTTCATAATAGTTTTGCTCATCATCTGTTCTTAATGTTTTCTGAGGTCTATGAAGGTAACCATGGGAAATACTAGCTTGCTGGCTTGGTCATCAGACTGTGGAGGTGCAGAAGATGGATTTATAATGTTTTGTCAGTGTCCATGAAAGCACATGATTTCCAATATCTCTGTCTTTCACTATAAAGGCTTTGAGCCTACAAAGCATGATCTCTAGCCCTGCAAAGAGAAATTGAAGGAGGTTTGTGTTACTTCTTATTGGCTTCATACCAGTTTTACAAGCTCAAGTTTGGCCAGAGCTATCCCCTTAATTGTGTGTCTTCCAAATCATACAATCCAGAGATCCATAATAGGACAGTTGATGTAGTACTAGAAGTTTAGCTGCCCTTCTACAATAAACATGGGGATGACCATGGCATCACTGTTCTTGGTCTGGGCATAGCACTTGGCTCGTCCATCCAGGAATCCAATTAGAGAATATGGATAGTTGCAGAATCCATTTTGTATAAAGGGAAGGAGATTTGCTCCTTTCAATAATTCCATGGAATTTCCAACCTGATTATTAAAAGCTCTGATGAGTCAAACCTAGGCTGGGTTCCTGGCTCTGCATAATTCCCACATTCCTTGAGTCTTGGATTCTTCCAGAATTCATCAAGGCTAAGTCATACACTGACTCTGGTTCCTATGTTATATTGGAGATCTGACGAGCATAGCAAGAATCTGCTTCCCTAGACCAAGCTTCCATTTAACTCGGAAAAATGGAGCTCTTAATTTGTATTTCCCTTGACAAACAGTGGTTTAACTTACAGGGGTAAAGCTTCTCGGGAACTTGGACAAACTTAAGAGAACTAAATTAGGGGTTAGATAAAATTCAGCCTTCCCCCTTTAGCCAGGTTCTGCCATCTCTAGTTACTATAAACAATTACAATTTTGAAAGTGTTGGGAAACACACACACACACAAACTGACAATCTGCCCCAAAGGAGAAAGGGATTATAAGACCATTTTGAGCTTCTGCTCTGCTCAGTGGTGATATGGTTATATGGGATAGCTTGAGCCCTAGACAAGCAAGGACACCTTGTTGCCATTCTACTGAGCCCCTGGGATGAATAGTAAATGGTCCCAATATCTGTCATTTTTCTGGGAAGTCCTATTATGAATGCACAGTGAATCCATAGAACAGTAGGCAATGTCTTTAGCATCTCAATCTACTTCCTTTCCCCACCCTACAAGTGGGAAAGGTGGAGTTTAGCCTACTTTGAAAGCATGTGGGAAATACCTACTTGGTGCTAGGAAATCCAGAGGCAAAAATGTTAAAGATAAGGGCCTGAGAAGTTATGTAATATAAGATCTGCCATCCAGAACTAGAAGCCCAAGAGCATCATTTCATGTTTCCTACACTTTCTATGAATGAGGAAATTACTATTCATTTTTTCCCAAAATAGATGAACCAGAAGAGGAGCGCTGATTAGCCTTGACACAGCTTCAAATCAAGATATAACCATATGATGTTTTCTGTCATTCTGCAATACTGCTGTAACCATCATGTACCCAAACTTTCCAATTTGAAGAACCTCACTTCCACCCTGGAAAAGCCCTCAGACAGAAACCTTCAAGGACTCCTCAAGGGAAACCAGGCAAAGATAAGAGTGTGCCTTTGTCACCTATGACATTGGTCAAATCTGTTTGACAGTCCTTGGTTTCCCCATCTGCACAAAGAAGAAGTCAGAATAGACCCCTTCCAAATGAGGCAGTTTACAGGTCTAGAAGCTCCCAGCCCTCATGACTCCCTTCCCTGCCTTGCTCTCCCTTTCTTCTTATCTTTCCCATGCAGGGCCTCATACTCTCAGAGGAAAAGAATGAGAATTAACAATCTGCACTACATAGATAGAGTCTAGTTGTCATTTGAGTGACTGCCTCCTGAGTGGGAGTGGGATGTTTTTTACCTTTTAACAAGGACCCATGGGATTTCAGCATTGGTCCTACTGATAGCAGAAGGGAAGGGGACAGGGAAGAGCAGATTTCCCAAATACCATTAGGTCACCCCTCATGCCCCAGTGTTCTGTTTTCACGAATAACATGGTCCTAGAAAAGCGTATTTCATAGAAGGGGGAAGGAGCCATAGTCCAGAACCATTAGAAGGTAAATAAGGAGAAAAAGACTGATGGGAACTATGGCAAGAGAAGGATTTGAGCCAAAATGCTCTGTTTAGAATGTGCAGGGGGAAAGAGGGGAGAACAGAGGTAAACAGGAATGGCAGGTATGTATCCAGCAGGTTACCAGTCCTGCAAAACTTGGCTACATGACCATAGGTTTTCCTGCTGTCTCAAATTTGCTCTCAAGCAACCTCTAGGAGCTGCCATCATTGGTCTGTTCGTGGGGAAGGTTGAGCCAAATTGCCTTCAATTAGGCCACACTTAGCAATTTCAGACCCTGGCAGACAGAAATCGTAAAGGAATAGTGTAGCAGCTCTGACATTTTGAAAATGATATCATGAATAGCTATCTTGGTGCCCAATGACCAGAACCATTGTCAGAGAGAGAAATGCATGAACTATGGTTCATCTCAAATTCTAAGAGGTCATTTGAGGCAAAAGCCACCTCAAAATCCCACCAGCTTTCCATCTAATCTCTCCTTGAGAACCTCCAATAGCAGGGAACTCATTAATTTTGGGTGCACTTCATTGTTAGACAACAAAAATGATTTCCCTTGAGCTAAGGAAGAAGTTCCCTCTCTGTATCTTGGACCCAGAGAGCCCAGCTCAGTCTTGTGCGGCCACACAGGGGAAAAATATAACTCCCTTCTCTGTGCCAGTTCCTCCCATTTCTGCAAATATAACAAAGTGTAAACTGCCATCTGTCAAGCCCATGTTCTTCAGGACTCTCCCACAATGAAATCTGAAGAATGCCAGTCATTGTAGAAGCAGCAGAAGATCCTCCATGAAACCATGAGACTCTCCAATGCTCTCCCACATAGAATGATCCTACATCAGCCCTTCCCTTCTCCACATATGTCCACCTAGGGTTTTTCAGCAACTTACGTTGCCCTTTAAAGGTAAGTTTCCATTTTCATCTAAATTTCGTCTAGGTCAGAGAGAAACATAGAGATTTGGTCTCCAGAACTAGCTACAATGAAAGTGTGTAAGCTTTGATAGCTAGGGAACTGAGATTGCCTCTTGGCCTTTGGCTAAGATCAAGTGTAGTATCTGTTCTTATCAGCTTAATTGCTAGGGAATTGGTTTTTAAAAATCCTATTTTTGAGTGTTTAGGTCGGATAGAGAGCTGGAAGAGATACTCTGTTTACTAACTAGCCCAGGGCTATTTAAAGACCTACTGAGGACCAACAAAGTAAGCCCCAGAGCCTAAGACAGGCCCTGGACAAGGCCAATGTGCCAGGTATATGGGAATGATGAGAAGAGGACCTGAGTGTAACCAAAAGCTTCTCAACAATCAAGAATATCAAAAGTAGGGGAAAAGGAAGTTATCTTTCAGGTCATTCCATTTATCTTCATGTGTGCTTTTTTCCCAGCCTCTTGCCACTGCCTGCAACAGGGACTGGCATATTTAGGTGCTCCATAAATGTACATGAAATAAATGAATCTTTCATCAAAACCTCCTTAATAGCTCTAGTTTTTTATAATTTAGTCACTTACATGACCAACATTTATTAAACACCAACAGTGTTCTAGGCACTGTGTCAGACACTGAAGCGTCTATAAATAAATGGGACATGAGCTCAGAGCTCAAATCCTGGTAGGGTAGGTGAGATATTTACCTAAGCAGCAGTAAGCACATAAGGATGTGATCAAGATGAGATAGGGTAGATGCTAAACATAGGGAAATGTTATAAATGGGGTTAGCAGAAAGGCTTCATGGGAAAGGACTCACTTCAACTTGTCTTATTCTGTTAAACTTGAAGCTTGATATCCTCTCCTCAATTACAAGAACTCAGTCTGATTATTCAAACTAAAATCTTAGACATGACTTTCCAGTCAGAGCTGGAGGGAGAATTTTTCCCATGGAGGGTCCTTGTTTCTGGCTCCTTCTTCACTTCCTGGCAAGACCTCAGTTGGCGCTCCTCTGGATGACCCACCCTATTGTAAACTTCTCCCTGGCAGCTCACCTTCTCCCTGGGCTTGCAACTGGGAATCTCATACCTGGCTGCAGCCAAAAGATTTCAGGAAATGGTGCTTTGGAAATACATCTTTAAAATGAATACAGATAAAGCAGCTGTCAGTGGAGCCAAGGAAAACTCTACTCTTTTCTGAAAAGCAAGCAGTTTGTTGGCACTAAAAACCTACCTGCTCTAAGCCACCACCACATCCTCTAATAAATGCACTGGCACACACAAAGACACACTTACTCAAAGACACTCAGTGAGTGGACTGCAGAATATGTCCTTGGAAACCTGAGAAACTTACTTCCGATGCACTTTGGAGGGACTTGTGGCTGCTAGAGCCACTCCAACCCTTCAAAGGTCTAACCCACCAGGTCTGGGTCACACACTTCCTTCTGGAGAAAGCTTTATGACTTCTTCCTCCACAATGCAGACAATTTAAACCAAGTTGAGTGGAATTTTTGTAAGCATTTCTAAGTTAGATGCACTGTTTAACAATTGTCACCTACGAACCCTGAGGATTGTGTTTCTAATGCAGTAAAAAGAAAAATAGAAGATAAGAGTAGAGACCACTTCATCTACCAGGATGGTATTAGTAAGTTGACCCTCACTTTGTGGAAGGCAGCCACACCTCACCAGAAAATGTCATTTAAATAATAATCCCCTTGTATGGTTGTAATACATTCCAATTTATAGAGTGCTTCCACTTGGCCAAGCCTCCCAACAGACTTGAGTAAATTGGCTGGGACAGTCATCCTCGCCTTGTGCAGATGAGGACACTGATGAGCAGATGATGAGTGTATTACTTGAGCACACACACGTGGTAAGGAAACAGCCAACACATCTTCTTGCACTGCATCCAAGGCTCTGTCCATCACCATGTGCATTTTGCTTCTGCAGGGGCTTGTGACTGCTCATAATTTGAACATCAGGTAATTCAACAACCTAGTAAAACCCATACCCTCAGAATGTATCCTCAACGTAGCTAAGTTTCTTGGAATCCCACCTCCAAAAGTGAAAGCACCCCAAATCACAAAGTTAAATTACACGTGTTGTTTTTTGTTTCTTTTTTTCTTAAGATTTTATTTATTTATTTGAGAGAGAGAGTGAGCATGATCAGGGAGGGACAGAAGACAACAGACATAGGGCTCCATCCCAGGACCCCAAGATCATGACTTGAGCTCAAAGCAAACACTTAACTGCCAGAGCCACCCAAGCACCTCATTCTTTGAGTTTCTTTAAAGAAACAGGACAAGTGTTTTCCCACTGGAAATTCAGAGCACACAGGGAACATCCTCTGAATCCTCTTTACATATCCACTCTCCAGTATCTGACACTGCTGCAGTGGCAACAGAAAAGGGCCTCTCTCTCCCTTCTCTCTCTATGCCTATTTTCACAATCCCACATTTACCCTCTGCATTTCTTGCTCTCTGTGTCTGACCCTCCAGGAGGGCACAGACTGGACACCCCAAGCTGAGTGGGAAGCATTGACTATCTCTGTCCTCCCTTAATAAGCCGGAATGGCAGACATGACAAGGGGACCCAATTCCAGGATCATGTTGGCAGGAACACACTGCATCACAGACACAGCTCTCCTACACATCACTGGGCCCAGCCTCATCTAACCCCCAAAATCAGACTCATCTTACAGGAGGGAAAGAAATCTGACATTTGCTGGGCTGATAGCACACTAGAGTTATAGTCACTGTCAATACCAGAGACAAGATGCTGAAACTATCTTCCTATGGGAAGATGAGCAGAGACCCAAGTAGGAAAGCATGAGTATTTACTAAAAGGCAAATGTAGAAATACCCTCAGGGGAAGATGAGCCTCACATAAGGAAGAAAGGGATTAACCCCAAAGTGTCCAAGCACCAGGGAGCCACTGAAGCTGCTAAGAAGAACTCCAGTGACCCATTATCTGCCCCTGCTACCAGCTCAGGTGAAAGCAGGCCAAGAAGCATAAGTTTGTATATCTTTAGGATTAGTCCATGAATCCAGAGTTCCCCAGGCCCTTTGGCCAAGGCCTGTGATGATCTGATTCTCAACCATGTTGTAAGTTCTCTGAAGACAAATTCTAAAACACATTTATAACCTCAGTATCTTACAGTGCCTGGATTCTTAGAAAATAAGAAACAAATAAATAAAAGGAAGATGGGGGCAGGGGAAGAATCTCTAGTCATTACTATTTCAGCCCCATTAATAAAACATAGGAAAGCTTCTACCTTTCCACAAATGTATCATCCTTGGTTCCTGTGATTATGAAGCTATATTAGGATTGTCAGTATCTTACAATGAGTTTTTAAAACTTAATCTGTCTTTACTGTAGAATAGATTTGGGAGTCAATCTCAAAGGAATTATTTGGATTCATAGAGTGAGCCTTGACTGTGGGACTCTAGGAAAGCCATGTGACTGGCTTTCTTGAAGTACTTGAAGGTACTGGATGCCTGTTTAGGGATATTATTATCCAGAATATGATGAGTTATTAGGATGATGGTTTGCCTGTTTATAGTCAGATTCATTGTCAGCCCTGCTCTGTCCTGTTGTATATCATAGGGGGCTAACCCTTGCTTGCTACATTTCCCAAACTCCATTCCAACTGACTTCGGATTAAGGTTGGCCAATTTCTTTCCTGGGTACTTCCCTCATCCCATGCTTTAGGAGCATCCCAACAGCAGCTTAGTCTTCCTTAGGGTCCCACTTCCACCAGAAAGGCTCTTCCTCTACAATTCTAGCTTTCAAACTCAAGTAATACCACCTCCCCTCCCCATCACTCCAGCCCTAAAGGTAGTGGTGGCATCCTGCTGATCTAGGGCTTGCTTCACTCATATACCCTTTTAGATCTAATAAACCTGCTTTGTACCAGTTTCCCATATTAAGGTTCCTCTCTTAACCTATCTGGCATAGGTTATGTTTTCCTGGAGGGACCTTGACCAATACAGCTACCATTTTATATGAACTTTCTCAGCTCCTACTACTTTACCAAGACCATGAGGAATTAAAAAACTATATATATAAGTGTAATGACCAAGGGTCTTTGGGTTCAACCAACTTCCTAAACTAGATGATAACCGGGCTGGAGAAGCTCAGACCGTGGTGTGCCAGTAACTGTGTAACAAGTTCTCCAAGAAAGAAAATCCCTGATTTATAACGCTTGACAATTTCCGTAGCAAGTCTTCCCACCTTGGCTTACCTAAGCCTCCAAAACATCATCACTAAATGTGGAGTTGGAAGAAAACACACAGTGATGGGTCATCTGGGTGGCTTAGTTGGTCAAGTGTCTGCCTTCAGCTCAGGTCATGATCCCAGGGTCTTGCTCCCTACTCAGCAGGGAGTCTGCGTTTTCCTCTCCCACCACCCCCCACTCATGCTTGCTCTCTCTCTCTCTCTCTCTCTCACTGTCTCTCTAATAAATAAAATATTTAAAAAAGAAAGGAAGGAAGGAAGGAAAAAAGAAAGAAAAGAAGGAAAGCAGGCAGACAGGAAGGAAGGAAGAAAAACACAGTGAGGTTGAAATGCTGCCAGTACACTAGACATCTGAGGAGCAGCAACCATTTGCCCTGAAGCAGCTGAGTGAGAAGGGTGTATAGGCAAGTGTCCAACTGCTCTAAGTAAAAGAGAGAAATTTGGGAGGCTGCAGAGAGTGGAGAGAAGCCCAGGAATGGAGAAACAGCAGGAGAGTTGAAAATTGAATCAGGAAGAAATGTCAAATGGGATCTTGGTGAGTACAGCAGTAAAATTTGTGAGCTATAGTATCTTCCAAGAGAGCTGTGGAATCAACAGGAAAAGACTCCTTGTCATTAATATGTTAGGGAGTTGGGATTATTTGGGAGGTGAATGAAAGAGCTGAGGGAGCTGCCCAAAAAGGACCCAACCACAGGGAGATTACAATGGATCATAGAGAGGTATTGTTACAAGCGGCAACGGTGTATCCATTCCAACAGCATCATTTAACAGGTTAGGTTACTTGAGCCAAGAAAGGCCACAGCCACTCATGCGACAGTGACAGAATCAAGACTAAATCTCAGCTTTCCTGAAGAAACCATTCATTCCTTCACTCAATGAATATTGCTTGACAGTGGAAGCATTACAAGCATGCATTGCAGATGTGGCCCTTGCCTTCCAGGACCTTACAGTCTAGTATTAGAAAGAAGGATTATATAGCTTATCAGTTTGTAACTACTTTTTCAGGTGATAAGTTCTCTGAAGGAAAATACAGGACACTTGGAGAGACCTTACATGAAGACCTCATTTAGACCTAGGGGTAGAGGAAGGCCTCTCTGAGGAGCTGACACTGAGCTGAGACAGGATTGAAGAAGATGAATCTATTAGGTAAAGACCAGGGGAAAGAAGTTTCCTGGTAGAGCTACATTACATGCAGTGGTTCTAGTTCAGGATTTGAGTCCCCAAATAAATATCACTTATGTAGCAGGTCTTATCTTTCATCGCCAGAAAGCCATAAAATATGTTGAAACCTATAAGCCTTGAGTTAGAAATAAGATGAAAAACCTTATCATAATATAATATCTTAAATTTAGGTGCAAGTACAAGAGTATGACTGGCTTTTACCCCTATAATTTGGAATGAAAACTGGTGGGTGCCTTGAGCCTGGGCAGTGTCACCTAGAATGTTTAACCTCTCTCAATCACTATACTCCACAACCCCACACCCAAAGGAAGCCCCTGCCTCTCTCTGTGAGGAAAATAGTGGTAAAACAACATATTCTCCAGACTACGTCTTTGTACTTTTACCTGCTGAAACCCACTGGTGATGTCTCTATGTTTTCCCTGACTGATTGAGGTAGATAACACTCCTGGGGAGCCCCCACGTTCCTGGAACAATGGCCCATTCCTCTCTCTACCTGCAGAGGTGAAAGCTGTGTCCAACCCTTTCTCCTGGGCTTTGGACTCCTGCTCCCAGACACTTGATCTTGATCTTCTGAGGTTGGTAGGTATTAAATCTCACATTTGTTTTCATGTTGAGTGGGTCCAACATATCATACTTCTCAGTCAGGTGTTCTCTCACTTTACTTTCAAATATCAACTTCAGCCAAGTTTACCTTCAGAGTCTTTCATGACCCCTCCTGCCCTTAACTTGGGACAGAATAAACAACACCACCACTACACCTCAGACAGACTTGCTACAAAAAATTTGGATCATCTTCATTTCCGTCTTCTCTAAAATGGAGACATAGTTTGCATGGAAGTAGCTGTAAGGAAAAACAAATAACCCACTTGTAAATGCTCTGGATTTCTTCCTGAAACACCATCTGGATAGCCTGATTCTATAATCCCATGGTTAAGATTGTGACGTCTTTTGTGCGAAATGTCTGTTTCCAAAAGGCCAAAATTCCAGCCCACTAATATTTTATAACTTTTGACCTGCTGCTTGAGTTTCTTCAGACTCAGTTTCTTTCCTTTGCAAAATGGGATAAATAATACTGTCTAGTCTACTGGCAGCATAGGAACAATTGCTAAAATAATTTTGTGGATTTCAGAAGGAAAGATATCAGGGACATCCAGTTTTTTGTGATTTTTTTTCTTTATATTGAATTACTTTGACTAAAGGCAGGGGCTTTAAAAATCCAACTGAGGAAATCAGCAAAGAGGTGCACACAAATCAGTGTGTTTATTTTCCACATATGGTATGGCTATTCACTGTGTTGTCAAGGATAAGCACTTTTATCAGCATTTTTTAAATGTGCTTATTCTCTTTTTCTTGAGGCTACTGGATGCAAGAGTCTGAAGAAAAGGGAGTTCCTGGTATCTCTGGAGAAGAGCTTATTTCCTTTCCCATGTTCCCCAAACCCACCCGAGATCACTTGTCACTGAGAGGGAGTGCCTTCATGGAGAAGCACAGAGGATTGGAATCCTCTGGGATTGTGAGAGCCTTTTCAGGATTTCAGGAAATGGAGATTGTGTGAGACTCAAGGAAGACACACATCCATGTTAGAGAAGGCAAAGTTGGAGAACATGCCCCCAAAAGGAAGAGAGCAATGTGATGCCCTCACTACCTCGTTGTTCTGAAACCAGAAGACACTCACCCTACCCTCTGGGCATTCAACATTCCAGTGACAAATTCCCTTCTCTGGTTCAGTTAATCAAATGGTCCAGAAACTAGCCCTTCCCCAACCTGAATCCATTGGACTTTCTGGTTTTCACATGAAAGGTATTGATTCAGAAGACCCTGATGGCTCCCTGCTAAACCACTGATTTTTATTAAGCACCCTGCCCCAATGCATTTGGCTGGTCCCAGAATTCTGTTCTCTTGTGTCCTTTCCATTTTCTTAACTGTAGGCCTCTCTTCCCTCAAATAAACCCTCACTTGGGTTTAAGACCTTCCTGGAAGATGATTCTATAGTGCTCCTTCCTAGACCTTCCCAACCCTCACTCTCATTCAAATGAGGGAATTACTAAAGGCCTCCTTGTCCTTGCCCCCCAGCAGACCCTCATAAATCCACAGTGAAGTTGGGTTTTTTTTTAATTAAAGCGTCCAAATAATTAATGATCAACTCCATTTGTGCCATTGAAAACCCAAATGTCACACGGTTGAAAAGACCCAACCAAATAATTCAGTGTACCCTATAAAGCTTTAAAAAAAGCAAAGCCTAAGAGGCCTGCATGACTGGTTTCTGTGCTGTATGAAAAGCTTGGTTGGGTTTTTGGGCACTTGACTCGATTCCAGGAATAATGTGCCCTGAGCACAAAGGGCTCTTTTGATGTGTCTGTGCCATGGCTCCTCCTTTCCCTCCTCGCTTTACCTGGGATACACATTCTCCTTGTCTCCCAAGTTGGAAAAAATAACCCATGGAGGAGAGGAAAAAACAGCAGAAGGAAACTCAAGCATGGGGGTGGGAGGAAACTGCAGTTCTTAGTCTGAATTTGGCTACTGAAGTCTGATTATTTCACATGGAAGAGAAGAAATGGGAGTTTATACAATGTCTGTAACCAGAAACTGGAAAAGTGTGATGAAAAGATGCCTCTTGTTGGGTTGTGGTCCCTTGAGCTATGTGGAATGAATGAATATCCCAGCGAAGACCTGCTACTTTCAAAGAGTCAGAAGAACTACAGATTGCCAATCCTGGAAATCAACTGGATTTACATGCTTAATTCAGGCAGACAATCTCATAGTGAGTTCATCCTGTGAACTTTTCGTGGGTACTAGAATATTCAAGAAAGATTGAGAGAAAGACAGACCCCTCATGGCTAGAATGCCCTGAGAAAAGTGGCAGAGCCAACTCAAAGCCAGTATTAAGCACTGGCCCTTGGAGACAAAGAGTGTGGTCAAGCCCCAAATGTGGGGATGCCCAGATTGGCAGCCCAGGGCAGCAAGCTGGTGGTAAAAGTAAGCTGCTTGAGGTCTTTCTGGCCTAACTTGAATAGGTCATTTTATCCTTCTCGTCTTGTTTTCATTATCTGCAAAAGAGAAGAATGTTACTATGTCAGCTCTGAGATTCTGTTTCAGAAATCTCTCAAACTGGCAACTTAAAAAGAAAATCTACTTAGTCTTTTTTAGTTTCAATAATATTCTATAAATGTCTATATAGGGATTGTATACATATAGACTCATTACATTCACTTTAAGCATTTGATATTTTTCATTAGTTTCAGAGGTAGAATTTAGTAATTCATCAGTTACATTATAACACCCAGTGCATTACCTCAAGTTCCCTCCTTAATGCCCATCACCCAATTATCCCTTCCCCCCAACCCACCTCCCCTCCAGCAACCCTTGGTTTATTTCCAAGTATTTGATATTTTATGCTATTATAAACGGTATGTATTTTTTATTTTATTTCTTAATGACTTGTTGCTAATAAATAGAAATACAATTGATTTTTGTATATTGAATTTGGATACAGTAACCTCATCAAATCCTTTACTAATTCCGGTGATTTATCAATAGATTCTCCTGTCTTTTCTTCACCATCAGCTCTCAGCTAGTGAGTTCACAAGGAAGATGTTTGACATACTTGTTAAATTTCCTGGATTGCAAGCAAAAGAAATGATTGGCTAACTTAAATATAAATATAAAGAAGGATTTCTCTTAAGGTTATGGAATAGTTCTGTGAGTCACTGGAAAAAATGAACTACCAGACCTCAGGAAAGGACAGGGCCCAGAATAGCATTAGGGAACAAATCAACTGTCTTTTCAGGATGCTCTGTCAGGATGAACTCTGGACTTTTTTTTTGTCACCCCACTTATTCAAATTCCTCAGAGCAAATCTAGTAGTTGCTATTTAGATCCAACCGTTTATCACATTGCCAGTTGACTGGCAGGTCCACCAAGACTATGTGCACTTCTGGAGGAGTGGTACCCCACAAGAAACTCACCATGGTATCATTGAAGGGAGAATTGATGCTACAGGAAGACAACAAGTGGCCAACATAGGGTATCTAAGTAGATCTTTTGGTGCTCTCCCACCTTAGCAGGTACAAGATTAGCACTTAAATTTTGGGGATGGCAGTGGTGACAGAGAGAATTCCCAACTCAGACAGCCCTATCTTCCCATCTAGCCAAAATCACTTGGGTTCAGTCAATGATCCGTGTTACTCATTTATACATGAAAGTGAATCCCTGGCTGAACTTGCTTCTTTGGGCTTCATTCAACTTCCTCTACTCACTTAATATGTATTGTGCTGTCAAAATAAGTTTGATTAATACTGAATGTGTATATGTTCTTTCTTTCTTTCTGGCCTCTATTCTGCCTCTTCCAAAGGGTTGTGGTATATTTATTTTGCTGTGGTTACTGTGGAATAAGAGACCTAGGACTTACTGATAGAATCAGTAACTACACTGAATTCTATCTGCTTATTGAACTGCTGACTCTGGGCTTGAGAACACTAAGTGTACAAAAGATGTCTGTGTGTTTCCTAGGTGTTTTTAATCCACAGGAAAATGGATGGAGGTCATGAAGATCAATTTTCTTAAGGACTGAACTGTAGCAAAAACAAAGTGAGGTTAAAAGTCTCTTATCTTTGCCATCACTCATCTCCACCTTTATTTATTGCCCTCTCTGCTTTTCATTAGTATGCAGACAACTTGAGCTATAGACATTTTCATCCACACTCCAGCTACTGCCCTGATTTCAGTTCCAAGTTATGAAACCTAATCTAAACCTTAGAAGGGAAGCAAGAAATTGAAACTTTAAATTTCAGCTTACAGAGTCCCCCAGGATGATTCCAGGAATTGAGAAGGGGGAGGCCCTGGGAATCAGAAACCAAACTACCACCTCTTCACTCCCCTAAGAGGACCTAAGGGTATTTGAAATAAAGCTCACAAAATGTAGTTTTGACAACATCTAAACTATGAGAAGAATTGCGAGAGAACATATCCATTCCCTCCTCGCAACTGCTCCTAACTAATCCCAGACAGAAGGAGGTGTCTCTTATTCTTGAAGATCACTTGAAGGACATTTCACAATTTCCTTCAGTCACCTGTTTCAAAATATAAGAAATGGGTGCCAGGAAAATCTTCCTCATATTCAAACACCAGTTCTGCCTTCAATTCAGACCATTTGGATAATTAAAGTATAACATTTCGGAACTGGAAGAGACTTTAAATACCATTTAGTCTAGAGGTTACAACTGGTGACCCAGGGATTGAGACATATTTTACTAGGAACATGGAAAGTTTAATTTTTAAATTTTTGAATTAGTTGCCAATGCTTAGATATTGAGATATTTCCTTTTTAAAAATTCATATAACTACAGATCTAGAAAAAACAGAAGATCTGGAAACACTGCGGACCTCAGTCCCATGGCAACGATCGAATTTGGGAACTCCTCTTTAAACTGCCGTCATTAGGGGATAATAAACTAGGGCTTTAAGGAACCAACCAGGCCTGCTTATCTCATTTACCCTAAATAACCAGCCCTAATTGGCATTGTGACCCCTGATTTTTGCTGGCGAGAAAACTGAGACCCAGAAAAAATGGTTTGACTGAGGTATACAGCTCTCAGTACATCAGTACATCATGCCCCTAGCCCAGAGCTTTTCTCCTCTGGAGCACTTCTGGTCTATAGTCATGCTAACCTAAGGTAGCTAAAGATAAAAGTTATAGAAGACATAGAGGTTTCATAATAAAATGAAAACCTACAGTTTTCATATTTTCTCATTTTTCATAGTCCATGGGCCAGTTCAGCAATATGTCAATACAGGTGGGCCCATGACCATTAAAGTGGGTAACTGCTGACTGTCCAAGGATGGCCAAGGAAAGAACCAATAGAAGGCTTAGGAGACCTCACCCCATTTTCATGTAGACCATATAAAGGTACTGCAATGAATTTTACCTATCAAGAAAATAAAAACAAAAATTCCAATCTATGCATATGTTTAGGAGAGTCTATTACACTTTAAGGACAATTTAGCAAAAATAAAAATTGGATAGTGTATTTCTCAGATTCCTCAAACTAGCTTTTTGGTACAATATACACACAAGCTTCAAGTTTTTTTAACCCTTTACTCCTTCAGTGATCACTGGGCAAAGTAAGAATTTTGTGTTAATCCTTTCCTGCAACAAAAAAGAAAACACTAGGTTAAACATTCAGACAACACATGTGCCACCCCAGAGTACCTGATCATTTCAGTCAGTTTAGGTTCTGAATAGGCCAGCTATTACAAAGACAAAAGAGCTGAAGGATGTAAGTACTTCGCAACTATCAATTTTTTTAAGCCAAGTATAAACTAATCCTTTGATATGTTTTCTGACTGTGAATGTAGCTCAACATAGGAAAAAGTGGCCAAAAGAGGCTATCTCTTTCCTGAAGCTCTTCACCAATCACCAAGAAAGGTTAGAGAAGGAGTCCTCTTTCCAAGAGCAAAGGTGTGACTTGAGCTTGAGATATTTGATTTTAATTGGAGTTTGAGGGAGTCTAAATGCCTCTATTTCTACCAAAAACACTCAAAATTGGTGTTCATAGGGGGAAAATAGCTTTCCTAGTTGGAAAAGTGATGGGAAAAGACAGCCAAGATTTCTTTCTCAAGGTCAACTGATTTTTAATAAGCTTAGTGGTATTTGGACATTACAAAACAATTGATTAATAGCCATTCCTTCCCAAAGCTCACTACCTAGAGAGATTGCATTTGCCAGTTGACCACCTTCTCTCCCTCACCTAAATTCCTCCTCTGGAAAATCAGCAATAAACTTTAAGAAAAAAGATTCTGTGGGGTTATGGACATTGGGGAGGGTATGTGCTATGGTGAGTACTGTTAAGTGTGTAAACCTGGCGATTCACAGACCTGTACCCCTGGGGCTAATAATACATTATATGTTTATAAAAAATTTTTTAAAAGAAAAAAGATTCTGGAAGGGTCAATTCAGTGCCTAGTGGTCTTTAAAAACCACTTACAGTTGACTTGTCCTCCCTTTTGGTACTGGTTGGACACCAGCAAATCTTCCTAAATGGAAAACTTCTTTCCCCTGATGATGGCAAAAACTATTAAAAAGAAACAAGGGGAATGACATATTACAAAGCACAATATAAAATGTAGATGACATTCAGATCAGGGGAGGGAAGAGGAAGTGCTGAAATAACTGGTTATTAATATGCAAAGCAAATTTAATTAAATTCTTACATCTCTCCTTGAACAAAATTGCATTTAATGGTGATGAAATACATAGATATGAGAAAGAAAACCTTAAAACCTTTTAGAAGAAATTAGAGCATCTCTTTAAAACCTTGGAGTGAGATAGAATGTTTTTAATCCATACATGCAAAAATACTTAGGGCAACAACTTTATTCTTTTTTTTTTTTAGTTTTTTACTTAAATTCAATTAATTAACATACAGTATGTTATTAGTTTCAGACACAGAGTTCAGTGATTCATTAGTCTTATATAACACCCAGTGCTCACTATATTATGTGCCCTCCTTAATGTCTAGCACCCAGTTACCCAGTCCCCCCACCCACCTCCTCTCCAGCTACCCTCAGTTTGTTTCCTAGAGATAAGAGTCTCTTGTGGTTTATCTCCCTCTCTGATTTCATCTTATTTTATTTTTCCTTTCCTTCCCCTCTGCTCCTCTGTTTTGTTTCTTAAATTCCACATATGAGTGAAAGCATATGATAATCATCTTTCTCTGCTTGACTTATTTTGCTTAGCATAATACCCTCTAGTTCCATCCACGTTGCTGTAAATGACAAGATTTCATTCTTTGTGATAGCTAAGTAATATTCCTGTGTGTGTGTGTGTACATATATGTATATACACCACATCTTCTTTATCCATTCATCTGTTGATGGTTATCTGGGCTCTTTCCATATTTTGGCTATTGTGGTCATTGCTGCTATAAACATTGGGGTGAAGGTGCTCCTTAGGATCACTACATGTGTAACTTTGAGCTAAATACCTCAATAGTGCAATAGCCAGTCATTGGGTATCTCTATTTTCAACTTTTTGAGGAACCTCCATACTGTTTTCCGGAGTAGCTATATCAGCTTGCATTCCCACCAGCAGTGTAAGAGGGTTCCCATTTCTCTGCAACCTCGCCAACATCTGTCATTTCCTGACTTGTTCATTTTAGCTATTCTGCCTGGTGTAAGGTGGTATCTCATTGTAGTTTTGATTTGTATTTCACTTATACCAAGGAATGCGGAACATTTTTTCATGTGTCTGCTGGCCATTTGGATATCTTCTTTGGAGAAATGTCTGTTCGTGTCTTCTGCCCATGTCTTGATTGGATTATTTGTTCTTTAGCTGTTGGGCTTGATAAGTTCTTTATAGATTTTGGATACTAGCCCTTTATCTGATAAGACATTTGCAAATACCTTCTGCCTTCTGTCAGTTCTCTTTTGGTTTTGCAACTATTTCCTTTGCTGTGCAAAAGTTTTTATCTTGATGAAGTCCCACTAGTTCATTTTTACATTTGCTTCCCCTGCCTTTAGAGATGTGTCTAGCAAGAAGTTTAGGGTAGCAAGTTTAAAGAGGACTGATACATTCACCTCCATTAAAACAACTGTAAAATTTATATACAACAAAAGATACTATAAAAATAGGAAAGATAAGCAATGACTAACAGAAGATATTTGCAAACACAACGCTGACAAAAGATTGGTATCCAGGATATGAAATGGACTCCAAAAATTAATAAGTAAAAATAAAACAACCATCAGAAGGCCTAGTATGCATGTCACTGAAGACCCAGAAGGAAAGAGAAAGGTCAGGGCAAAAGAAATATTTGAAGAAATAATGTTCAAAAAACTTGCCAAATTTGGTGAAAGACAAATTCAAGCAACTCAACAAACCTCAATAATACTTTAAATAAATTCAAAGAAAGTCCTGCCTATATACATTGTAATCAAACTGCTGAAAACTATGAATAAAGAACAAATCTTGAAAGCAGGGAGAGAAAAATGGTACATTACACAGAGGAGCACAAATACTTAAGTGACAATGGATTTCTCATCAGGAGCCAAGGAGGTGAAAAGACAGTGGAAGAACATCTTTAAAGTGCTGGAAAGGAAAAAAAAAAATAATTATTAACCAGAATTTTATATTCAGCAATATATTCTTCAGAAATGAAGGTAAAAATAAAGATATTTTCAGAAAAAGAAAATGTAACAGAATCATTGCTAGCAAAACTGTGCTACAAGGGGTGCCTGGACGGCTCAGTGGGTTAAGCCTCTGCCTTCGGCTCAGGTCATGATCCCGGGATCGTGGGATGGAGCCCCACATAGGGCTCTGCTCAGTGGGGAGCCTGTTTCCCCCTCTCTGCCTCCCTCTCTGCCTACTTATGATCTCCCTCTCTCTGTCAAATAAATAAATAAAATCTTTTTTAAAAACTGTGCTACAAAAAAAACTGCTGAAGGAAATTCTTCAGGCTGTAAGAAAGTGATGCTAGAGTAAAAGTAAAACTTACATCTTCTGGAAAGCACAGACTATCAAAAATGGAAAATATCAAGTATATAATTCCCAGCTCAACCAAAAGGATATAGATAGGGGTAGAGGCAAAAGTATAGGCAGAAGTGGAGAAAAAGAGAGGGAGAGATTATTACAAAAAATTGGCTTATACAATTATGGGTCTGGCTAGAGCAGGTGGTCAAGAGGGGAAGATAATCAGTAGGTGTCAACTTCACAGGTTTTGGAGTCTCTGACCTCATGGGAAGCCTAAGCCCTTCCGTAAAGGCCTAACCCAAATAATAAACCTTTTAACTAATTTAGAGTCAACTGGTTGTAATTAAGGACTTTAATTATATTTACAAAGTCCCTTCACAGCAGCACTTAGATCTGTGTTTGACTGAAAAACTGAAGCTCTAGTTCAGCCTACCCAAGGGGACACATCAAAAAATCCATCACATCTAGGTAAATATAAAACACTACTTTCTTTCCTCCTAAGCTCTTTATGATACGTGTAGCTGCTTGAACAAAAAAAAAACTGTATATTGGTGGGGTTTTCAATGTGTAAATGAAATACATATGACAACTATAATACAAAGGATGGTTGGTATAGAGTAAAAGAAAGGGTGTCAGTCTCTATATTTTACATAAGTGGTAATATTAATTCTTAATAGACTGTGGATCTATCTATTTTACAAATATATAAGACAATCACTGAAAATATACAATAATGTATAACTTTAAGCCAATATTTAAATTAATATAGAATACTAAAAATGGTCAAATAATCCAAAATAAGGCAGGGAAAGGAGAACAGAGCAACAAAAACCAAATAGTCATATAATAAAATAGTCAACCTAAATTCAACTGGATCACTAATCACACTAAATGTTAATGGTCTAAGCATTAAAAGGGAGAGACTGCCAGAGTTGATATAAAAAACAAGACTCAACTACACTGCCTGCAACAGGCACACTTTGAATATGAAAACACATATAGTTTGAAAGTAATAGATGGATAAGGTGTACCACACTAGCAGTAAGTATAAGAAGAGTGCAATAATCATATAAATATCAGATTTTTTAAATAGACTTTATGACAAAGTATAATAATCAAGGGTCACCTGGGTGGTTCAGTGGGTTAAGTGTCTGACTTCAGCTCAGGTCATGATCCTGGGGCTCTGGGATCCATCCCATATTGGACTCCCTGCTCAGTGGGGAGCCTGCTTCTCCCTCTGCCCCTCCCTCTGCTCATTTTCTCTCCCTCTCTCTCTCTCTCTCTCAAATAAATAAAATCTTTTTTAAAAAGAGTATAATCAAAGATGAATTTTTAAGGGACAATTCACCAGGAAGACAATAATTATAAATATGTTTGCACCTAATAATAAATCTGCATGAATTATTAAAAAAGAACAACTCCATAATCATAGCAGGTGTTAACACCCTTCTCTCATCAATGATAAAAACAATTAGAAGACATAAACATCACTATTAACACCTCAGTTTGTTTCCTAGAGTTAGGAGTCTCATATGGTTTGTCCCTCTCTCTGATTTTATCTTATTTTATTTTTCTTTCCCTTCCCCTATGCCCCTTTGTTTTGTTTCTTAAATTCCACATACAAGTGGAATCATATGATAATCATTTTTCTCTGATTGACTTATTTTGCTTTGCATAATTTTCTCTAGTTCCATCTATGTTGTTGCAAATGGCAAGATTTCATTCTTTTTGATGGCTGAGTAGTATTCCATTTTGTGTATATGTGTGTGTGTGTGTGTGTGTGCATGCACCCATGTGTATCACATCTTCTTTATCCGTTCATCTGTAGATGGACATCTGGGCTCTTCCCATATTTTGGTTGTTGTGGACATTACTGCTATCAGCATTGGAACACAGGTGCCCCTTTGAATCACTATGTTTGCATTTGGGGGATAAATATCTAGTAGTGCAATTGCCTGGCTGTAGTGTAGCTCTATTTTTAACTTTTTGAGAAACCTCCATTTTCCAGAGTGGCTGTACCAGTTCCTTTTAAACACAGATAATACATTCGCCAGGATAGACTATACTTTGTGCTATAAAATGAGTGTCAATAAGTTCAAAAGGACTGAAATCATGTGTATCATATCCTAATATCACAAGAGAATGAATCAATAATAAAATACCTAGGAAAATCTGATTATTTGAACATTAAATGGCAGACATTTAAATAATTATGAGTCAAATATAAAATCACAAAAGAAATTGGAAAATACTTTGAACTGAATGACAAATAAAATACAACATGAAAATTTAGAAGATGTAATAAAGTAGGTCTCAGAGGAAAAAACATAGATTTAAGTGCAGAAAAAGAGAGGCCTGAAAACAATTATCTAATCTACTTTAGCAAGCTCTACCAAGAACAGCAAAGTAAGTCCAAAGTAGAAAGAATGAAATAAAGATAAGAATAGAAATCAATGAAAGTGAAAATTGTTTATAAAGAAAATAAAAAGCCAAAAGCTGGTTCTTTGAAGAACAAAACAAAATCAATCAATCCCTGGTTAAACTAACAAGAGAGAGTAAACATGTCACCACTGTCAGGAATTTAAAAAATGCATTATCACCACAAATCCTACAGTAATTTAAAAAATAAGTGAACTTTGAAAGAACTTTATTCCATCATAGTTTACAACTTAGATGAAAAGAATAATTTCTCGAAAAATACAACTTATTAAAATTGATAAAGAAATAAACAGAAATTATAAGTTGCCATATTTGGAACAGATTTAATATATTATCAAAAACCTCCCCAAAATGTAAATAATAGACAAGGGGCAAAATACATGAGCAGACAATTCACAAAAGAAGGCATCTGAATGGTTCCTCATTCTGTGAAATGCTGCTTGATCTCAGCAAGAATTAGGAAAATATAAACTACAACTATATGAGGAAATGTTTTACTTATCAAATGGGCAAAAATTAGAAGGCTAACAATACCAAGTACTGGTGAGAAAACAACAACAAAAGCTCTTCTAAACTTCTGGTGGATATGCAAATGGGTACAAGTACTTTAGAGGAAAATTTGGCAGCATCTAAAGTTGACAAGGCAGATACTCAATAAGTGGCAACCCCACTTCCCGGACATCCCTAGAGAAACTCACACATGGGCACAGGAAACATGTGTAAGGATATTCATGCAAATATCACTTATGGTAGAAAATGTTAGAAACAAATTAAATGTATATCAAGAAGAGAATGGATAAAAAATACATTTTGGTATATTTATATGTGGAATTCTAAACAGCAGTTAATATGAGAAAACTAAAGATATATGTTCAATATGAAAAATATCAAAAAGTTAAGCAAAGAAACCAAGTGGCAGAAAAATACACAAATGATGCCATTTATTTAACACTCAAGATGTGCCTGGCAGGCTAAGTTGGTTAAACACAGATCTTGATTTCTTCTCTAGTCATGATCTCAGGTTCTTAAGATTAAGCCTTGTGTCTGCTGCACATTGGGCCCAGAGCCTGCTTAAGATTCTCTCTCGGCCTCTCCCTTTGTCCCTCCCCACTCTAAAATTAATTAATTAATTAATTAATTAATAAAACTTGTTAAAAATTAACATGGGGTGGGGTGCCTGGTGGCTCAGTGGGTTAAGCCTCTGTCTTCAGCTCAGGTCATGATCTCAGGGTCCTGGGATTGAGCCCCGAATCCGGCTCTCTGTTCATCAGGGAGCCTGCTTCCCCCTCTCTGCCTGCCTCTCTGACTACTTGTGATCTCTCTCTGTCAAATAAATAAATAAAATCTTTAAATTAAAAAAAAATTAGCACTGGGGGTGCCTGGTGACTCACTCATTAAGGATCTGCCTTCAGCTCAGGTCATGATTCCAGGGTCCTTCAATGGAGCCTTGCAGAATCAGGCTCCATGCTCAACAGGAAGCCTGCTTCTCCCTCTCCCACTCCCCCTGCTTGTGTATCCTCTCTCACCCTCTCTCTGTCAAATAAATAAATAAAATCTTTATAAAAAATTAAAATGAAAAATAACATTAAATACATGAAAAAAATGCTATGTGATTTTAAGATTACACAGAGAGAGAGAGAGGGATAGTAGATATGTAAAAGCAGCAATGGGAATGATAAATACCCTAAGCAAATACTGCTGTCTCTACTGACAAATAGAGGGATAGGATCAGGGATTCAAGCCTCTTTGTAACATTTTCTTTTTTAGCTGCTTGGCGCATACAAGGGTATTCACTAGGGTATGCATTGCACCTTTGTGTATATATGAACTATTCCGTAATTTAAAAAATTATAAAGGAACTGTAGTCCCAAGTATGGCTGCTTGGCAAAAGATTCAAACTTCAGTCATAATGAGGGAACAGACGCCCTTGCTGAATGTCCTCAACTGTTTTGACTTTTGGAGGGGCGGGCCATGATTGCAGCTGCGATTAGGTGACTCACCATAATTATGTTTTGTTGAAATTGAATTTATTGAAGCGTGAATCATTCTGCCCAAGTCCTACCTAATTGCTGCAACACCGCGAATGGGAAGGATGGCGGAGGAGTTTTCAGTAGAGGTCATTATAGAATGAATGTGCGCGTGTGTGCGTGTGCATGCGCATGCACGCCTGCACACACGCCCACCGCACTCACCCTGCAGAGAGCCTGCAGGACTGCCTCCTCGTCTGTGATGATGTGAGGTTAACAGGCAATGTCTACAGATTTCACTTGTTTCTTCTGCCTCCCACCCCCCTACTCAAATTTATGAGCAGCTCACTGCTTGGTGATTTGGCTCCCTGGGGGTCTCTGTGCCCCAGACCAGAACTCCAGGTGGGTGTTGTCTGTTTTCTCAAAGCTGCCAACTGGCAGATTTTATACTCATTCTCTCAGCTCAGAATCAAAACACCCCCTCCCCCCGCCCATTGCTCTGCCACACCACCACCACCACCCCGCCTGCCACTGTCTGCTGCCCAGCTCAGGGGGAATCTTAGGGATATACCAGAAGCTGTGACCCCGCTGCAGAGCTATGATTTAAATCATCATGGGTGCTCTGCGGAGGTAAACAGCAAACCCAGAATGTGGTGGGAACCCCTGGAGTCTCCCTTTCTCCAATCATGTGCGGGGAGTAGTGAAAATGGGGACAACTTTGGGCTCCTACACACTGGGCCATCCATGGTCTCCTGAAAGCAGAAAGCTCAGAACTTTTCTCTTGACTCCTCGAACTGTGAAGACAGAGGGACTTCATTTCTTTTTTAATTTTTTTCAGTGTTTCAAAATTCATTGTTTATGCACCACACCCAGTGCTCCATGCAATATGTGCCCTCCAACGCCCCCATCCCCTCCCCCTCCAAAACCCTCAGTTTTTTTCTCAGAGTCCACAGTCTCTCATGGTCTGTCTCCCCCTGCCCCACTTCCCCAACTCACTTCTCCTCTCCATCTCCCAATGTCTTCTGTGTTATTCCTTATGCTCCACATGTAAGTGAAACCATATGATAATTGACTCTCTCTGCTTGACTTATTTCACTCAGCATAATCTTTTCCAGCCCTGTCCATGTTGATACAAAAGTTGGGTAGTCATCCTTTCTGATGGAGGCATAATACTCCATAGTATATATGGACCATATATTCTTTATCCATTCATCCGTTGAAGGGCATCTTGGTTGTTTCCACAGTTTGGTGACTGGTCTTTGCAGCTATGAACATTGGGATACAGATGGCCCTTCTTTTCACTACATCTGTATCTTTGGGGTAAATACCCAGTAGTTCAATTGCAGGGTCATAGGGTAGCTCTATATTTAATTTCTTAAGAAATCTCCACATATTGTTTCGGACCAATATCCCTGAAGAATATGGATGCTAAGATTCTCAACAAGATCCTAGCTAATAGGATCCAACAGTACATTAAAAAGATTATCCACCATGACCAGGTGGTATTTATCCATGGGATGCAAAGGTGGTTCAACATTCCCAAATCAATCAATGTGACCGAACAAATCAATAAGAGAGAAGAGAAGAATCACTTGATCTTCTCAATTGATGCAGAAAAGGCATTTGACAAGACACAGCATCCCTTCCTGATTAAAACCCTTCAAAGTATAGGGATAGAGGGAACATTCCTCAACATCATAAAATCTATATGAAAAACCCACAGTAAATATCATCCTCAATGGGGAAAAGCTCACAGCCTTTCCTTTGAGATCAGGAACACAACAAGGATGCCCACTCTCACCACTCTTGATCAACATAGTATTAGAAGTCCTAGCAACAGCAATCAGACAACAAAGAGAAATAAAAGGTATTCAAATTGGCGATGAAGAAGTCAAACTCTCTTCGCAGATGACATGATACTTTATATGGAAAACCCAAAAGACTCCACCCCCCAAACTACTAGAACTCATACAGCAATTCAGTAATGTGGCAGGATACAAAGTCAATGTATCCTGTTGACTTTCTTATACACTAAATCAGTTGCTTTCTCATACACTAACAATGAAAATACAGAAAGGGAAATTAGAGAATTGATCCCATTTACTATAGCACCAAGAACCATAAGATACCTGGGAATAAACCTAACCAAAGAGGTAAAGGATCTGTACTTGAGGAACTACAGAACACTCATGAAAGAAATTGAAGAAGACACAAAAAGATGGAAGAACATTCCATGCCCATGGATCGGAAGAATAAACATTGTTAAAATGTCTATACTGCCTAAAGCAATCTATACTTTCAATGCCATTCTGATCAAAATTCCACCAGCATTTTTCAAAGAGCTGGAGCAAACAGTCCTAAAATTTGTATGGAACCAGAAGAGACCCCAAATTGCTAATTTAATGTTGAAAAAGAAAAACAGAACTGGGGGCATCACATTGCCTGATTTCAAGCTTTACTACAAAGCTGTGATCACCAAGACAGCATGGTACTGGCACAAAAACAGACACACAGACCAGTGCAACAGAGTAGAGAGCCTAGATATAGACCCTCAACTCTATGGTCAAATAATCTTCAACAAAGTAGGAAAAAACATACAGTGGAAAAAAGACAGTCTCTTCAATAAATGGTGCTGGAAAAATTGGACAGCTATGTGTAGAAGAATGAAACTCAACCATTCTCTTACACCATACATAAAGATAATCTTGAAATGGTTAAAAGACCTCAACATGAGGCAGGAATACAACAGAATCCTGGAGAAGAACATAGGCAGTAACCTCTTCAACATCGGCCACAACAACTTCTTTCAAGATATGTCTTCAAAGAGGAGGTGGAGAAAGGGGAACCCTCTTACACTGTTGGTGGGAATGCAAGTTGGTGCAACCACTTTGGAAAACAGTGTGGAGATTCCTTAAGAAATTAAAAACAGAGCTTCCCTATGACCCTGAAATAGCACTACTGGGTATTTACCCCAAAGATACAGATGTAGTGAAAAGAAGGGCCATCTGTACCCCAATGTTCATAGCAGCAATGGCCACAGTTGCCAAACTGTGGAAAGAGCCAAGATGCCCTTCAACAGATGAATGGATAAGGAAGATGTGTCCATATACACTATGGAGTATTATGCCTCCATCAGAAAGGATGAATACCCAACTTTTTTTTTAAGCTTTTTTTTATTTAAACATACAATGTAACCCCACCACCCTCTCCCAACCCCTCTCCTCCCCACCCCCCTCAGTTTGTTTCATGACATTAAGAGTCTCTTTTGGTTTGTCTCCCTCCCGATCCCATCCTGTTTCATTTTTTCTTTTCCTACCACCTTAATCCCCACCCCCGTTGCATCTCCACTTTCTCATATCAGGGAGATGTGGAGAAAGGGGAACCCTCCTACACTGTTGGTGGGAATGCAAGCTGGTGCAACCACTCTGGAAAACAGCATGGAGGTTCCTCAAAAAATTGAAAATAGAGCTACCTTATGACCCAGCAATTGCACTACTGGGTATTTACCCTAAAGATACAAATGTAGTGATCCAAAGCGGCCCGTGTACCCGAATGTTTATAGCAGCAATGTCCACAATAGCCAAGTTATGGAAAGAACCTAGATGTCCATCAACAGATGAATGGATAAAGAAGATATGGTATATATATACAATGGAATACCCAACTTTTGTATCAACATGGACGGGACTGGAAGAGATTACGCTGAGTGAAATAAGTCAAGCAGAGAGAGTCAATTATCATATGGTTTCACTTATTTGTGGAGCATAACAAATAACACGGAGGAATGGGGAGATGGAGAGGAGAAGGGAGTTGAGGGAAATTGGAAGGGGAGTTGAACCATGAGAGACTATGGACTCTGAAAAACATTCTGAGGGTTTTGAAGGGGCAGAGGGTGGGAGGTTGGGTGAGCCAAGTGGTGGGTTTTATAGAGGGCACGTATTGCATGGAGCACTGGGTGTGGTGCATAAACAATGAATTCTGTTATACTGAAAAGAAATTAAATTATATATATATACATATATATAATTTATATATATATATATATATATAATTTATATATAATGATATATCTCCAAAGGCAAAGGAAACAAAAGCAAAAATGAACCTTTGGGACTTCTTCAAGATCAAAAGCTTCTGCGCAGCAAAGGAAACAGTCAGCAAAACAAAGAGGCAACCCACGGAATGGGAGAAGATATTTGCAAATGACAGTACAGACAAAGGACTGACATCCAAGATCTATAAAGAACTCCTCAAACTCAACACACACAAAACAGATAATCATGTCAAAAAATGGGCAGAAGACATGAACAGACACTTCTCCAAAGAAGACATAAAATGGCTAACAGACACATGAAAAAATATTCATCATCATTAGCCATCAGGAAGATTCCAATCAAAACCACATTGAGATACCACCTTACACCAGTTAGAATGGCCAAAATTAACAAGACAGTAAACAACATGTGTTAGAAAGGATGTGGAGAAAGAAGAACCCTCTTACACTGTCGGTGGGAATGCAAGTTGGTGCAGCCTCCATGCCATTCTTAAACACAGTAGTGAAACTGGCATTTCAAAAATATATTGGCTTATTTTTTTAATCTTTAATTTCCACTTATTAGAGTCAACTCTTGAAAATAAGTCCTCCAGGGACAAGATAATATTTTAAACCCAGGTTGACAAGCTCTTGGGAGAACTGACTGAGTGGTAACAGACACAAGGACCTCTGGGTGTAGACTCATAGTAGACATTTAAAGAATTGAAGAGGCCATAAGGACTGGAGATACAGTCAGAGACAATTTCCCCCACTTCCTCACTTCGGATTTGTCCCAGAAACAAGTTTGTGCTCTTGTCCTTTTCCTTCTGGTTGTTGCCTCTGAAACACTGCAGACTCAGAGCTGCAGATGAGCTGCAACTCCAGAGATTCCTGCAGATGTGAATGTCACAGTTTCAAGTGCTTGTAATCCAGATCATTTTACAGACAAGGCAACTGAGACTTCAGTGACTTCATGACTTGTCTCTGGTTCAAGATGAGATGGTATCAGGATCAGTAGTAAAACTCAGGAATAGTGTCTGAGAGAATTAACAGTCTTGAACAGCTAAAGGAAAGGCCATAGGTCCGTCCTCTGACTTCATGTGTTTTAAAAGTCCATTTTTGTTTAGTAGTGACACAGAAATATCCTTCCCACAAAATCATAGAAGCGTTGCATGGTAAGAGAAACATGGAGTGTGTGGTCACAAACTCCATATTCCAGGTCCAGCTCTGAGACTCATGACTTGTGCTATTTTGGGCAAGTCCTATCCTTTCAAACCTCAGCTTCCTCAACAGTCAATTGGAAAAACATCATAAAAACTTTTTTATTCATGTGTTTTGAGCATGAGATAAAATACCACATTTGAAAGCACTCCTCACAGTTTCTGGTCCTAGCACACATTCATCAAGTTGTGTGGGCTTCAAGAATGCTTTCTCATTCCATTTTGATCACAGGAGGAGAATTTTGGTCCTTTGGAGCACTTTGATTTTTCACCCCAGATGGATCACCATATTCTTGCCTTCTTTCTTAATCCACAACACTTATAATTGTGTCTTCTATTCCTGTGACCTTTGCTTTTCCCAACCTCTTAGTTTGGCATCATTTTCCAGCCTAACAAATGTATTAGCAAGTTTATCATCCAGAATGCAAGCGATGGTAACAGTCACTTGTTTGCCTCTGGAAGCCCACTTATCATACCTCAGCTTTGTCCTCTCCCAGGTGGACCCTTATTCATTGGAAAGCAATATGTGCAGTCAGCTGTGTAGCCATTCCTACATCTACCTGACATCTGAGTCCTGTTTTTCATATACTATCAGTTAAAATGCTTGCTGTCCTGGTGCTCACTTTTTTTTAATTTAAATTCAATTAGCCAACAACATATAGCACATAATTAGTCTCAGGTGTAGTGTTCAGCAATTAGTCAGTTGTGTATAAAACCCAATGCTCATCACATCACATGCCCTCCTTAATGCCCATCACCCAATTACCCCATCCCTCCACTCACTTCCCCTCCAGAAACCCTCAGTTTGTTTCCTAGAGTTAAGAGTCTCTCGTGGTTTCTCTCTCTCTCTCTCTCTTTGATGTCTTCCCATTCGGTTTTCCCTCCCTTCCCCCATGATCCTCTGTGCTGTTTCCTATATTCCACAAGTGAGTGAAAACATATGATAATTGCCTTTCTCTCATTGACCTATTTCACTCACCATAATACCCTCTAGGTCCATCCATGTTGATGCAAATTGTATATATTCATCCTTCCTGATGGCTGAGCAATATTCCATCTTCTTTGTCCATTCATCTGTCAATGGATGTGCAGACTCTTTCCACAGTTTGGCTATTATAGACGTTGCTGCTGTGAACATTGGGATGCAGATGCCCCTTCAGATCACTACATTCATATCTTTTGGGTAAATACCCAGTAGTGTGATTGCTGGGTTGTAAGGTAGCTCTATTTTCAACTTTTTGAGGGACCTTTATACAGTTTTTCAGAGTGTACCAGGTTGCATTACCACCAACAGTATAGGGGGGTTCCCCTTTTTCTGCATCTTCGCCAACATTTGTTGTTTCCTGTCTTGTTAATTTTAGTCATTCTCACTGGTGTAAGGTGGTATCTCATTGTGGTTTTGATTTGTATTTCCCTGATGCCAAGGGATGTGGAGCATTTTTTCTATGTCTTTGGCCATTTATATGTCTTCTGGTGCTCACTTCTTGACAGTTATTCCATCTTAACAAACATATGGCTTTCTAGTTCTCCTATCCTTCCTCTGATACCATTTGATTTCTCTGGTTCTTGTTCTTAACTTCACTGATTACCCACAGCATTACTCAGATTCAGTGCCTATCCCTCTGCTTTAATCTCTGTAACTATGATGATGGCAACCTTACTCCTTTTCCCTCTTTGGAGAGGAACTTGGGCATAAAATGGCATCTCAAGGATGAATTCAAGCAAGGAATTCTATCAAGTCTTATTTAAGTAGTCATTTTAAAGTGATGACTGAGTCTTCTAACCTGTAAAGCTTAGAGCTGCATATTAACAACACAGAAATATCATCAAATGCTCTCTCTATATAAACGAATTTATGGAAATCCACAGATTTGGAGGTGATAAATGTCTAATATGAGTATTTTGTCACCACTATTAAAATTAAAGAAGCATAATTCCATGTTTCCATAAAAAGATAAAGGAAATCCCGAGGAACAGAAAGGAATAAGAATCTAAAGGAAATGAAAAGTCAGGAATGGAAGTGAGCATCAGAATTCAACTCACTGAGATTTTATCTGTACCTTGTACTATACTATGTTTTTCTCTTAGAAAGTGAAATAAGGATTTAGGACAGCTTCATCTATTTATATGATTTAAATTACAAGAGTTTGGGGTGCCTGGGTGGCTCAGTGGGTTAAAGCCTCTGTCTTCAGCTCAGGTCATGATCCCAGGGTCCTGGGATTGAGCCCCACATCAGGCTCTCTCCTCAGAAGGGATCCTGCTTCTTCCTCTCTCTCTGCCTGCCTCTCTGCCTATTTGTGATCTGTGTCTGTCAAATAAAAAAATTTAAAAAATAAATAAATTACAAGAGTTTTTAAACAAACACAAGAATGCATATGACTCCAAAACAAATATGCACTAATGATACTTCAAAGCACCATCTCTGCATATCATCATCACCTTATCCCTTTTCTCTTTCTCTAGCACTGACACCTCAGTCTGCCCTAGAGCAGGTTTGTCACTTGGAAGCATCTTCTCTCTCCTTCACCCCCTACTCCATATCTACTCCCTCTTTCTAAACCCTGCCAATACCACAGTGTGTAGCCAGACACGACCATAGTAGATTCTGATGTGATTGGTGTGTTGTTGCCATACAACAAGTTTAACCTAAGATAATCCAATCCACTGCCATAAAGAAACAGTAAGTTCCTGTCCCTACTTTTCATCATTAAAATTGGTCTAAACAGATTAGATTGGTGAAACCCTTTGTTCCCAACTTCTTGCCAAAGGACATGTAGACTCAGTAGTTTTCTTGGACTTCAACTTCCCCCCTAGCTCCATAGTTCTTACCCTCTTTTCCATTGTCTTTACCACCAGATGCCTCATGAAGACTCCACTATCTTTGTGCCCCCTTCCTCCTTGCTTATTACCCTCTGTAATCTGGCATATTTAGATCCAGAGAAACTAAGCCACATACTCACCACTTATGGGTCTCACCTCAAACCAGCCAATAGTCATTAATATGTTACTGCATGCAAACAGGAGACAAAGTACAGGCTTTAAATCTAAGTATTTAAGACACTGGTTCTTGGTCAATACAAAATCTCTTTACCTCATGAGGACAGGCAATTGAGCAAACATGGAGTGAGAGGAGATAGCTTGAGGAAATTTTGGTTCATATTTTGGGGGAAAGAGTGCTGAAACTATCACTAGTCTACCTGGGAATTTATAGTTATCTGTATCAGAGACTTGTGTTCCAGAAGACTGGGCATGGATATCTGTGTACCTATCAACATGTGTATGCAGACAAGGACTCCAGGGAGACAGGAGATTGGGCAGCTGGCTGAATTTACTGAGACATCTTGAACTATTTTTTGAATGTTTATATTTGGCAAATAAATACATTATTCCCCAAGCACCTTTTTCTCCTGATTTAAAACCCATGTGTATTTCACTCACCGTATTGGAGAGGAAATTTAATCCTTATGTTCCTGATTCACTTACACTTAACCCATCAAAATCCAACGTGGTGGGAACTGTTAGATGTCCATGAGCCTTCTGAACCTTGTGTAATAAACCACTTGGAGCTGTCTTTTCTTTGAATCTCAGAAACCACAGTGAGGAACTATTTTCAGTGGCTTTAGTTGGGGGAACAAGATGGGATTTCGATTTTGCCCTCAGATTTCACTCACCACAACCAAAAAATTCTAACTTTGGCCAAACACACTGCCACACCTTATATTTAGTTCTTGCCAACAACCTGAAATCCAGAGACACCATTTTGTGAAAAATCAATGAAAATAGACTGAGATCCAATTCCAACTATGTGCTAATCTCCCTGTGGATCTCTGGCACTGGGTCCAAATGTCCTCACCAGTGGCTAACCTCACCCTCCTCTGGATCTCTGAGTGGTTTTGTTTCCCTCTGCTCCAGACTAAATGTATAGGTAAAGAGTAGTGGAGAACAATGGAAAAGAGGGAATTAAGGAAATAGAATCCTATAAAGGCAAACAGAGCATAATAACATATACATTGAGGGCACAGATTATGGGGACATTTACAGAATATAACCAAAGTTCATACAGTCCATATGTTCACCCAGAGTTCTATCTCTAGATGACTTCAAGTCTCATATGGAAATTAAGATCTCTTCCAGCCAACTCAATTACCTACCTCAGTCAGCAGTAGATGAAAGAAGAGTCATGGCTAATATGCAAGCAATTATTATCCAAATTTGGCTTTCAATTTCTCAGTAATCATCACAGGTAAATTCAAACATATAATCCCTATTTTGCCTGGCCCTGAATCTCACCAATATGTGGGAGACTGAAACAGAGAATAATTTATTTCTAGCACACCTGCCCTAGGTTTCTTGCCCAACTAGTTACATGGTAGGGTGCTAAGCCAGGTGGTCCCAACCTGGTCACAGATACCCTGTTCGCAGGTAATCAGAAGGGAGTTGTTCTACTGCAGTGCAAGTTGGGCCTTAGAATTTCCTGACTTGTGCCTACCACATTTCCAACCTGGTGTTTCATTAAGATCTGAGTGCTCATAAACATCATTCCTGGAGCTCGAATTTCCCCCATGCCCCTCACAGCACAGTGTGCCTTTCCCTTGAGTCTCACAACTCACAACATATGGAGGAGAAATGAAGGGCATAATAGTGTTTTTCTGCCTTTCTATTGAGATCACAGTGTTATTTATGCCCCTTCATTTGATCCAGAACCCTACTCTGGGCTACCTAGCTATTCAACATTCACTAATTTCAAGACTCATGGAAGGACCATTTCCAATGGAACAGTGGTTTTTATTGTTTCTCCCTGGTCTCTGAGCAACTTGGTGCCACCAAAAGAGAAAGGCCTGAGGTTTCTCATGTCAGTTCAGCCCCAAAATGGTAGAAAAAAATAATATTTTAAAATCCAGAAAAAGAAATAAAAATTAGAGCAAGGAAGGAGATTTCTGAGTTGGAAGGGATTAACTATCTGACTAGAATAAAAAGGGGAGGATGCAGTGAGGCCAAGTACATGACTTCCCAACACAGTATCCCTGGCAGGAGATATTCAGTCCAAACTGCATCCAGCCAAGGCAGCTGCCCCAGGAGAGACACTTAAGGCTTTGAAATCAGATTGACCTGGGTTCAAATCATAGCTCTGCCTTTTACTATATGTGTTACTTACTTTATGAACATTAAAATGATAATACCCTCTTCATAGGGTTATCATGAAGATTGAATGGTCTA
>RCUC01167450.1:0-66516 GCA_003697995.1 Taxidea taxus jeffersonii | reverse complement strand
CAAAAGAGACTCTTAATGTCATAAAACAAACTGAGGGGGGTGGGGGGAAGAGGGGTTGGGTGAGGGTGGTGGGGTTACATCATATGTTTAAATAAAGCTTAAATAAAGTAAAAAAAAAAAAAAAGAGGGATCCATGGACAGGTAGAAAAATGGATAGTTGGATAAGTATGTGATAAAGGAAGTACTGCAGAATCCAGGTGACAAGCATGTAGTGCTCACTGAAAAATTCTGTATGTTGGAAGAAATACAGCAGCTAATATGACTGAGATTGTATTTTATTATTTTTTTTTAAAATATTTTATTTATTTATTTGACAGACAGAGATCACAAGTAGGCAGAGAGAGGGGAGGAAGCAGGCTCCCTGCTGAGCAGAGAGCCCGATGTGGGGCTCGATCCCAGGACCCTGGGATCATGACCTGAGCTGAAGGCAGAGGCTTTAACCCATTGAGCCACCCAGGTGCCCCTGAGATTGTATTTTAGGTTGGACTGCCAAAGTTAAAGATCCTGGTCACCATCCATGAAAATCTGGTTGATCAAGGGAGGAAGCAAAAGAGGTCAATATATGAAGAGAGGGGTGAGGAAAGCCAAAGCCCAGAAATGCAAGAAGTCTGAAGTGTGCCAGAAATAATGCCCAGGGCAGCAAGGAAGAAAATAATCACTTTCAAGCTCTCTGAGGCTGCTTTTGCTTTCTTCCTAACTTCTGCAAATCTACAAAACTGTCTTCTAGGCCTGGTACCCAGCATTATCAAGCACACCAGCTTTTCCAAGACACATAAGGACACAGCTGGAGGATTTAAAGTCATTGATGAGGGGCAAAAAGAGGAAGAAATGGAAATGAATTAAAAATTCCACTGGGAGAAGGTATGACTCACCCACTTCTTGATGGGTAACCACCCTTTGAAATTGCATCTTTTGAAGACAGCCAAAAAGCATTTAAGATTGAATGTAAAACTGCTGCTGGGCAAGGACTGATTAAAAAGGAATAAAACTATTTTAAAAGGTTATTCTGAGTTATTTGGCAATATTTGCATTCCAGTGAATGGGTGACTCAGATCCCACTGCCGGTCCTTTTCATCTCCAAGCTATGATTTTTAGAGGACAAGAGTCACCAGGAGTTGTTGCTCTCTGGAGACAACTGGAGTCTCAGCCTAGCTGATAGAATGAGTGATTATCACTTTGCTTGATTTAATGCATCTCGACAGAAACCACACCTGCCTTGAACTCTTTTACTCAGCTTTCCAATTTTTCTATTTGCAAGGATAGAACATACTTTTTGCTACTAACTTGCTGTAAATAGAAACCAGGTTCACTTTGGGGGGCTTTTCCTTACCTTAACTTTTAATCTTTTAGGTAAAAAACAAAACTTTGATCAGGCTTAAACATGGCTTGAACTTTGATCAGGTTAGACACTGGATAACAAAGGAGGGTAACATGAGGTAACTGCGATTTGAATGAAGACTTTTAACCTTAAAACACTATTATGGACTCATCTGTCACTATGTAATTTTTAACCTAATTTAAAATTAATCTTTTAAATTAAAACCTCTGCTGTGCTAATTAAAACCAGTATTGCATATTTGTACTCAGTAATAATAAACTAATAGCAACTAACATTAAAACAAACATAAAGCTCATTACTTAATGTCTGGGAAAGGTCAGCCACACTGGGTAACCCAGCCAGTCTTCACAAATACCCTTGGTGCAAGAGAACAAAGAAAACGAAGAGGTAAAGAGCTCATCCAAAAATTCTGAAGAAAACACATTATGTCCAAAACACATCATCTCTGGGTTGCTCTTTATTTCACAAAATGTCAACATTTGAAAATGGTCTTCTAAGTCTTTAGTTCTATAGCACAAACCAGACTGCTATTTCTTTAAACTCTATAACATTTCCTGAAAAACTAAATGCCATCCTTGATGTACAGTAGCAAAAATGTAGTAGTACCAAAAAATTTACCTCAACAAAAATTATCTCAAAAAAATAAACAAGATACCACAAATCAGCTTTTTCCAGATTATTTCATAAAAGTATAGAGACCAAGAGAAAAGAACAAACATGTCAAATGTAGGTTGGCATGATTCAGTGTAACATTCATGGATGGTTTTATGGCTCCCAGATTGTACTTTTATTACTTCCCAAGAGCCATTCATGAGATTTGTTGCAATGAAGACTCAAATCATATATAAATTTTCATCTGAAAGTAAAAGTGTTTGTTGCCCTCTTGAGGCAAATTCAAGAACAAAAACAAAACAATGCTGGCTTGGCCTAGTCCATTATAGAAAGAAGCTTCCTTCTCCAAAGGGCTTTTTCTATAAACCTATCATGATCTGAAGCTGGATAGTTATAATATAGACTCTATTTTTACACTGATAAGAGACAACTTATAAAAAGCACTAGAACATTTCTGCAAAAATAAAGCTAAAACTTCATACTAAGAACAAAGCAAAAATTTTAAAGTTTCAATTGGTAAAAACGTCAAACTAGCTGCATCCTAAAAATTAATTATGCAGACCTTCAGTTAACTTAGCTCATATGACCAGGGGACTCAAACTATAGACTGCGAAAAGCTTTGTGGCAAACTTTTATGGAGGTTGCGAGGGTGGGGCAAGTCCAAGACAGTCTACTCAGTTCCACTCAGCAAACAAGGTCTTCAACATGAGAAGAGCTGCACTGAGAAAAGAGTATGTAACATCTAAGTGTGGGTAGAAAAATTCAATGGTCTTGACAGATTATCCTTGACAATTATTCTTTTTATTTATTTACTTATTTTTTTAAGATTTTTTTTTTTTTAATTTATTTGACAGAGACAGAGATCACAAGTAGGCAGAGAGGCAGGCAGAGAGAGAGGAAGGGAAACAGGCTCCCTGCTGAATAGAGAGCCCTATGCGGGGCTCGATCCCAGGACCCCGAGATCATGACCTGAGCCGAAGGCAGAGGCTTTAATCTACTGAGCCACCCAGGTGCCCCCTTGACAATTATTCTTGACAGAATTCTCAGGGTTAAATGAATTTTAGTAATTCTGAAATATAGTTTCCATTTCAATGTCATGGGGCTCCGAACTAATTAACATTGTTTCCTCTCAAATTACATTTTATTCTAAACTATCATCTGATTTTCAGTATTAAGAAGAATGGGTTGGACTACATTATTCCTCTAATGTTTCAAAGACTTCAGTGTTTTACTAAGCATGACTTATATTCATGAATGATCAAGATTTCAAATAAGCAGTAAAAATATGGTCATCATCTCATCTTGCTACTAAAGATCCTGTAGGAGGGAGATCACACCAGCCAGCTGTTATTAAAAGTCTAGATTCATGGACACAGAATTAACCCATCACATTCTCTAGAACCAATCAAACAAAGTAGGTTCCTCACACACTCTCTCAGTTGCTGAACTCTTTATACAGATCTCTCAAGATACCCTTGACAGCTAAGGGGACAGGGAAAGTAGAAAGAACACAAAAAGTGTTCCTAATCTAAGAGGTTGCCTACCTGTCATTAGCTGTTAGTATTTCATCTACAGACTGATCATTCATTCAAAATGTATTCACACATTTATTTATGGCTACTATGTGCCAAGAACCATTTTATTTATAATACCCTTAGGTTCATTCAAACTTCAGCTGCAGTTACTACTCTACAAAAAATTCTCTAAGAGGGGCACTATATGAACAACTTTGTCATTACCTATGTGACCCTTCCTCCCCAATATAAAAGAGAAGCCAGAAAAAGCCTGAACACAGGAAGAGGAGTATAAAAAAACTCCAGAGAGATCCTATTTCTTCCAATATTTTGAAGTTCTAATGATGTACACACATGTGTGCCCATATACACATAGACACATACACTCTCATACATTTTTGTATCTAGCACATTTTCTTGCATTAGAGCAAAGTTTAGGCTCTGAAAGCAAAGCTGCCTGGTTTCACAGCCCCACTTGGCCACCAACTACCTGTGTAATTTTGACAAGTTGCTTAATCTCTGTACTTTAGTTTCATTACCTGTAAAACAGGGATGGTTTAAATGCTTAACTCAGGGTGCCCGAGTGGCTCAGTTGGTTAAGTGCCTGCCTTCAGCTCAGGTCATGATCCATGGGTCCTGGCATCTGGCTCCCTGCTCAGCGGGGAGCCTGCTTCTCCCCTACTCCCTCTGCCCCGCCCCCTGCTTGTGCTCTCACTCAAATAGGTAAATAAAATCTTTAAAAACAAATACTTAACTCAACCGTTTACTGTAAGTTTAAAAAAAATGAATAAATACTTACCACAATGCCCAGACATGATATACAAACATGAATGTCCTCCTTTATTCCCATCTCCCATGTCCCTTCCTCCTCAGCTCTAATGCCCGTAATAACCATCAACCATCACTCTACTACCTCTCCCATGCATTTACATTTTCTAAGCATTTACACACGTCTCTGCATTTACATTTATGTGCATGTACACAAAACTGATGGGATCCAAACTATAAGAACTGGCTCTAAAAATTGCTTTTTCACATAGTATATACCTCAGAGACCGATAACTTTACCATATTAGGTGATCTTATCTGTATGCATGGCTACAAATGCCATGTATAGGTTGATAACCCCCAATTTTGCATTGCCAGTCCAGATGTCTCTTGTATAGTCTACCCAAATCTCCACTTGAATGTACCTTAGATATTTCAAACTTAACATATCCAAAGTAAAATTCTTGGTTTTCTCCCATATACCTGCTCTTCTCTCTGTCTTTTTCATCTCAGCATATGGCCCCACCCATCAACCATTTCCTATAACCAAAAGTTGGGTATCATGCTTGATTCCTTCCTCTTTCTTACCCCCAACCCAACCCAAAGTCCTGTCATTTGCAGCAATAAACAGAATTCTAATCCATTCTCTCTTTTCCATCATTACTGCCACCACCCTCAGGTGAGCTATGATGGACCTAATAGTCTTCTATCTGGCTTCTCACTTTTACTCTTGGTAATCCTCCAATCCATTAGCCAGACAATAGACAGAATGACCTTCTCATCAACCTGAATGTGTCACTCTCCTGCTTAAAACCATCTACTTTCTACTGCATTTCAAATAAAATTTTGGCTCCTCAAAAGCATTATATTCTCTGGCCCGTACTTAACTCTGCAAGCTCACCTTATGATATTCTCTCTTTTGTTCACTGGAGTCTAGCCACAGTGGCCTCTTCTCTGTTCCTAGAAGACCCCAAGATCATCCCCATTTCAGTGATTTTATTTTATTTTTTTCTGCTTTTGGCCTGATTATTCCTTATACATTTGGTCTCAGCTTAAATACTACCATGTTGTCCAGAGAATAATCTTGTTCTTTATTATAGTAGTCTATTTCTACCATAGCATTCCTGTTTATTTGTTGAACTAGTAGAAATAAGCACCTCAAGAGTGAGGACAACATCCTTCTTATTCCTAGTGCCTAAAGCAGTGCACAACACCTAGTGGGCCCTCCATAAACACTGAGTAAATAAGAGGGAATAGTATACAGTAATTAACTAGGTTTTCCTGAAACTTCTGAAACTAAAACTTACTTTAAGGCCTACATTTTAAATAACTATATACAAAACTTATTATTCTTGCTAAAAATGGAGATATATTAAAAGAATGTATAATTTTCTTTTGCTTTATCAACTACAATGAATAAATCATCTCATTCATGAACAGCAATTATTTAGCAGTTATTAATAAAATAAATTATTAAATAATAATCACTTTTTTTCACTGATTTCATGGCAGCCAGATGTTTTATATAAAGTGTACCCTTAGTGCTCTTTTTGAGTGGTTTAAAGACTCAACTAGTTTAGTGTTGGTTCAGTAGTTTAGACCAGCCTATGGTTGAAAAACCTTCAGTAATTTTATGAATCATTCTTTCTCAGAGGATACTAATGTCAATGAACCATGCACACTTACTTAAAAAAAAAACAATTTTTTCAATGAAAACAATCCTTTCCCACAAATAGACATAACTATGAGAACTAGGAATGTGTAAGGTGATGGATGCTAATTAAGCTGACTGTGGTGGCCATCTCACAATATATATAAGTCTTTATGCTGTACACCATAAATTTTACAATGCTGTGTACATCAATTATATCTCAATAAACTAGAAAAATGTATTTTAATCTTAACCCATCAAAAACATGGAAATAAAATGAACAAAATCCACCACCCCAGCCCCGCAACACCAAAAAAGAACTAGGAACGTAGATGTAGAGCAGAAGAAATTCTCAAAGGCTGCAGCTAGGACGATAAGCTGATAACCACTCTGGAGAATATGGTAAAATAAGGATTTCTTACTTGACTGCCTCGTAAATATTGTTGGAGGTATGTCCTGATAAGGCATCATGTAAATTTCGAATAAAATAATCTCTGTATTCTTCTGGAAGGGCCATAAATGTTCCACCCATCACAATAAACTCCACTTTATCCACACTGTGACCAAGTTGTTTTAACTGAAATACATATAAATTTATCAGCATTAAACACAGTCAACTACCCTAAGAAGGCACTATGAACTTCTAATTTTATTTTGTAGCGTTTCCATCAACATAGTTTAAAAATGAGAAGCAATTAAACATATTTAGCAAATTCTGTGGATTAAAAAAATAGAGTCCAGAGTCTGAAAGAAAAAAAAATTACAGCTCATGGAGGGAAAGGGAGAATTATAAAGAATCAGAAAGAAGCTTAACATCAATACCTATGTGGAAATTTAAAAACACAGAGAATATAAACTAGAAAGCAGGAAGGGCAAATACAATAATATAATATAATATAATATGCAATATAATAAATATTTATTGATTATGTATTTTTATGTCAGAACCTGCGGTAAGCCTTGGGGACAAAAAAGATGGCAATATGCAACATAATCAGGACTTGATGCCAATGGAAGAAAAAGAACACTACATTACAAAGAAATTAAGAAGGCAGTTTTAAATCAAAACTTTAAAGTTTTAAGTCAGTTGTGAAGATTATGAGCACAGGTAGCACTGCTCTCTGAAGGAAAAAAGGAAAATAAAAGTCTGATTGATAAAATATGAAATAGTATCTCTCTATACTATGCGAGAGAATGGTACAGCTTTTTCATTTTGTCAACCATAATAAACCAAGATTCTAAATTTTAAAAACAGGTATTTACATTTCTTAGGCTCCTCAAAAAATTAAAAATAGAAAATCAGTATAAGTAATCACACTACTAGGTAGGTACTCAAAGAAAACAAAAACACAAATTTGGAAAGATATATGCACTCCTCTATTTACTGCAGCATTATTTACAAGAGCAAAGATGAAAACAACCCAAGTGTCCACTGATAGACAAAGGGATAAAGAAAATGTGGTATATATATACAATATATAATAATTGTGGTATATATATGTGGTATATATAATATATTAATATATTATATAATAATGTGGTAATATAATATATTAATATATTATATAATATAATAAATGTGGTATATATATACAATAACTCAGCCATAAAAAAGAATGAGCTCTTGTCATTTACAAAAACATGGAGGGAACTAAAGGGTATTGTGCTAAGGAGAATAAGTCAGATAGAGGAAAAACAAATACCATATGATTTCATTTATATGTGAAATCTAAAAAAAAAAAAAACAGATAAACAAAAAGCAGAAAGAGCCATAAACGCAGAGAACACACTGATGGTTACCAGTTATGGTAAGTGGGTGAAGGGATGGAAAAAATGGCTGAAAGGCAGTAGGAGATACAGGCTTCCAGTTACAGAATGAGTAAGTCACAGGGATAAAAGGCCCAGCGTAGAAAATATAGTCAATGATACTGTTAACAGCGTTCTAGGGTGAGTGATGGTAGCTACACTTGTGGTGAGCACAGCATAATGAATAGACATGTTGAACCACTAGGCTGGACACCTGAAACTAATGTAATATTGTCTACACTTCAATTAAAAACAATTTCTTGAGAAAAACTGGGTCAAGTAGACTACCAAATTAATGCACTGTATAAAGGATGTCTACACTTACTATGGACAAAAAGGCACCTTCTAAAATGTTTGTTTCTGAAAATGGCAAATAACAATTTATGCATATGTGTATCTTTATGTATATAAATATTCATATATACATATGCATGCACACGCAAGCATGTATTTGAGTGTATATGTAAGTGTGTACACACACACACACACAGACAAAGAAAGCTTTCTGTGATTGTTTACAAGGGATACACAACAAAATCATTCTGGTAGCTTTCAAAATATCTTGCCAGAACCCTAAATCACACTTAATTGAACTCTAGAGGTGAAATGCTGGCATATGTTTTGGAAAAGATACTCAGGTGATTCTAGTGCATTTATAGTTAAGAAAAGAATCACTGCTCTACAGTAGTTTCTTTTCCATTTTTTTTAAATTTAATTTTATTTTTTTTCCAGTGTTCCAAAATTCATTGTTTATGTTCTACAGTAGTTTCCAAATCTTTTAAAATCCATTCCCTTTCCAGTAAACATAAAAATTTTATATGCTATTGAAACATTTTAAATGAATTAAATGCCACAGTTAAAAAAGAAACTGAAGCAACAGTTTAGAAGATGCTTTTCTAAACTATGTAGGTTCCACCCAGGCGGGGGTCCTTTCCTACAGCTGACAATCGTGATCCACGTGTGCTTGGGTGACAGTGAAGTGAAAAATATGAACTGGCTGGCATTCACTAATACTAGTTAAACAAGCACAGAAATTACTTAAGATCATGGATGTACTACTTTCCATTGGAGATTTTGTAGCGGCCCTACTAGATGTTACTGTAAAAATTAGTGGTCACACTTTTTTAAGTTGGATAAGTTCAAAATAGAATTGTAAAAATGAAAAACTATATTAACATTCAGATTTCCCAAACAGAGCAAGGCTGTTTTTTACACAGGACCTGTTTTTAATCAGTTATATTGGAGTATAATTTACATATAATAAAATCAATTATTTTTTAAGTGTACAACCGGATGAGTTTGGTTACGTGTTTAGTAGAGTTGTGTAATTACCACCACAGTCATGATACAGAACAATTTCACAATTCCCAGGAGTTCCTCGTACCCTTTTGCAGTCAATTCCCTATTCTCACCCTGCCAAACCAGGCATGATACTTTTTATGTGGCATATGGAAGCAAATATTCAATCCATCCACCTACTGCCTAAGGACTTCCACACATGTACATCTGTAAATTTCGTCTGGTAAATGAGTTGTACAAGTTGAAAGAAATTTAGAGAATATAAAACCTTAAAGCAATAATAGAGTCACTAAAGGAAGTAGTGTTTCTGACCTTACTGGGTATTGCAAACTAGTCTCCCTCCTTCAGATGGATATTTAAACTTACCAAGAGGAAAGACACTCTTTCAGTTATTTCAGGTTCAACTCAAATCAAATAATAATACCTTCAGTGTACAAAAACCGAATTTAAAAAATGCTTTTTAAAAACTTACCTGTTCTATTCGGTGTCTTGTCTGTAGATAAGGGTCATATCTAGCACGGATAGCTCGCATGGAGGTTGGCTAAGAAAAAAAGAGAAAAATCTCCTGCTGGGCCCACATTCAATAAAAATAATAAGTTTCAAAAGGACAGTATTAAAAATAAACTTCTTTTGTGCTTCTTCCTTTTTCAGTCTTGTTAGGGGTCAAAATAATGTTCTGAATAGCATCTGGCTAGTCCCTACCCCACTGTCTTAAGTATCTGACCAGCAGGACATCTCCTTGAATCGTATTTATCTTTGTGTAAACACTTATGAAATCTCCAGGGTCACTTTCTGCTGGAGCAGAAAGGGGTGGCTAGGGGACAGAAATTAGAGGGAGCCTTTTCACTGAATAATTCCTTTTGTATTTTTAACAATTGAACAATGGAAAACAAATAAAAAGTGAAATGCCATATATAAGAAAATGTCCAGTGGTTTGCTGGCTGCTGACCTCTTCTGAAGAGGCTGACTGCTTCAAAAGCCTGCTTGCCGGGCACCTGGGTGGCTCAGTGGGTTAAGCCTCTGTCTTCAGCTCAGGTCATGATCTCAGGGTCCTGGGATCGAGTCCCACATTAGGATCTCTGCTCAGTGGGGAGTCTGCTTCCCCCCCGCCTCTCTGCCTGCTTCTCTGCCTACTTGTGATCTCTGTCTGATAAATAAATAAATAAAATCTTAAAAAAAAAAAAAAAGCCTGCTTGCCATTCTCCTGCTTGCCCTGTCCTTACTCTAATCCTTTACCCACACAGCATCAAATGACCTTTTAAAACCTTACACTGGGACAGACTATCCCCCTGCCTTCAACCGTAATGGCTTCTCATGACACCTATAATAAAATCCAAACTCTCTAAGCAGCTCAAACTCCCTATGTCATCTGTCTTTCCAATCTCATTCTTCCCCTTACCCATAAGTCCTGGTATACCCCCCTGTCATTCCTGCTATGGCTCCTTGTTCTAGCTATTCTCTCCGCTGGGAATGTTCTCTCCTGATATTCCTGCATGGCTCCTTCATGTCATTCAGGACTCAGTCCAAATATCATCTCCTCAGACAGTCACTTGCCAGCCACCTAGGCTAAAGTATCTACTCAGCTTCTACAGATCTAACTCTATTTTACTTCTCGGCTTAGCATTTACTGGTACCTGATATTTTCTTCTTTCTTGTCTATCTCCATTAGAATGTAAATTCTGCAAGATCACGGACCTTGTCTATTCTTCACGGCTGAAGAAGCAGTATAATGTGGTGGTGAGGAACAAAGAATTCAAAACCTAGCTCTGTCACCTATTAGCACTGTGTCTCTGGGCCAGATATTTAGGACTTCTAAGCCTATTTCCTTATTCATAAAACCAGGATAGTAACAGTATCTACCTTCAAGATGCTGCTGTACTGTTTAAAGCTGTAAAGCACTTGGAATACTTGACAGATATAACAAGTACTTATATAAGTATTTTTCTAGTGACTTGAGCAATATATGTAGATAGTCAGCAAATATTTGATGAATGAACAACTTCTATCATCAGGAGAAAAATTAAAAATTAAAAAATTTAAGAAAGCCAGTATTTCTATGAGCACACTATAGGTCAAAGTACAATGTTACACTTCCTCAGGACGACTTCACATCACTTTACCTCATATCCAGTATAAGACTGGGTTGAATATTCAAAATCTGAATCAGGTCCACCGGGGCAGTATCTGCCAATACAACCAAAGAATGATGTCAGATACAAAACTCAGTTCAACAGTCTAGATCAAGTAATTGCAGTCTCCATAAAATCCCAAGAGCAAACAAGCTTCACTTTCAAATCCTAATAGAAGAGTCTATCTTTGCAGTATCTACAATTAATTTATTTTCTATGAACAAGTAAACACAAGAAACATATAAGGAACATTATATGACTACATTATTGTAGTCATTTTTAGAATGTTGCAGTCACTGTTATTTTAGAGGTTTAAGCTTTTAAGGACAAGTAAGAGGAGTTAAGTTTTCCTAGGTTTGGAATGATACTCACAGGGCTCTCTTGGTAACTATACTTAGGAAAACCTTTCTCTCATTTAATCTTCCTACCCAGAATCGTGCATATTCTTCTGCCTATTTTTCCAATTATCTAAAATTAAGATGTTTAAAGGTTATTTATAGGGATAACTTTGTAATGATACTTTTCTGATCCACAATCATTTTATATTTCTGACATTTAGAATTTAGGTAGCTCTTATTTCCATGTTTCACTTATTAAGTTGATAGACTGTCACTCCTGAGTTCTATAACTTACTTATTCTTTTGTTTACTGCAACATATTAAAGTCTTTATATGTTTCATTTTTAAAGCAGTGAAACATCCTATCAATGGCTGCTTGTTTCAAAGAACTAACTGATTAATCTACTGAATCAAAGTTTTAAATATTAACCAGCGTACACGGATTAAGATTCTGGGGGATTAACTAATTCATCTAAAGTACACATGCATGCAACTTATGAAAAGCATCCACACTTACACGCATATATTTCCTGTAAAACTGATGTGTGGGCATCTGTGGGGTTTGCACATCACAGCCACAACAGCAATCTACAAAAAAAAAATTAATAAAAAAGCTATCATGGAATAATGAATACACAATCCTGGAGAATGGTTATCTTGCAGAAGGAGGGAAATAAATGCAATCAGGAAATGGTATGTAAGGAAAAATACAAAAAAAGAAAATGGCTCAAAAGGGGCTTCAGTGTATTGGTAATACTGTATTTCTTAAGCTGAGCAGTGGGTGTAAGGTTGACCTCTTTTCAGTGTTTTAAATCTCTAAAATACACAAATGCACTTATATACTAGCTTGGATTATATTTTACCTATAAATAAGTGAAAAATAAGGAATTAATAATTTTCAAAGTCAAAGTGATTCCAATCTCTCACTCTCTTTATTTTACTAAAATAGCCTACAAGAAAAAATTACCTTATGCAATAAAGATATAAAATTATATCTAGTCCTAATCTTTGTAACTCAACCTCCTCACAGAAATATTGGACCTCAATATTTAGAGCACAGTATTAAGCTAGGAGCTATACTTCAGAGTGTTTGCAAAATATTCTCAGAGGGGTCTGTCAGAGCCTTCCTGATCTGAGGACAGTTATGTGCCTCAGAAAGGGGGTGATGACAGAGAAAGAAGTATGGTTACGTATGTGGGGAATTGGCCAAATAAGGGTATAGACTAAGGTGAATGCAAGCTAGGTTTCTTAGTATTGCAGAAGGAAGTTATAAATATGAAAAGGGAGGGGTGCCTGGGTGGCTCAGTGAGTTAAAGCCTCTGCCTTTGGCTCAGGTCATGATCCCAGGGTCCTGGGATCCAGCCCCGCATCGGGCTCTCTGCTCGGCAGGGAGCCTGCTTCCTCCTCTCTCTCTCTCTGCCTGCCTCTCCACCTACTTGTGATCTCTGTCTGTCAAATAAATAAAATCTTTAAAAAAAAAAAAAAAAACAGAAAAAAAAAAAGAAAAGGGAGAGAACTTGGATGTGATGGAAGGTATTGCTGTGAACTCACGGTTTTCAATAAGTATACTGATATACAAATAAATATAAATGCAAATGTGTTATGTATATTTGTGTCCACATACGTATGTATGTATACATGCATATTTCCTAGCTTGGTTCACTGACATGGGCTAGGAGCAGCAACACCCTAACATCAATGAGTATATTAGCACTCAGATCTTGGTTTCTAAATACCCTTCTCCACTGAAAAAAACTCAGGGATCTGTGGAGAAACAGCTGATTCCAGACATGGAGCAAAGAAAGGACAAGATGATCCTGGAACTTTTTATTAGGACAGAAAGCTTGAAAAATGATGGGGACATTTTAGAAAGACACAGAAACCAGCCTGAAGGCTCTCACTGGTCAAATCAGGGATCATCTATACATCAAAATAAATAATGATAGTAACAGATTATAACCCATCAAACTGGAAACCATTAACCCATTCATACAAATAAATGAATGAGTAAACTGAAAATGTGATAAGGAATTCAAAGTACTTCACCACACAAAGCTTCTTAATTACAAAATGGAAAAGATTAACTTTTACAGAGGAGAAGCCTGGGAGATGCTACCTTGCTCAAAATGAACAGTATTGGAAAGAAGAATAAAGATGAAGGTATCATGCTTCCTGATTTCAAACTATACTATGCAATGATATTGGCATAAAAACAGACACATAGATAACAGAACAGAAAGTCCAGAAATAAACCCCTCATATATGATCAGTTAATTTACAACAAAGGAACCAACAATTATACAAGTGGGGAAAGGACAGTCTTCTCAATAAATGGTGTTGGGAAAATGGTACACCCACATGCAAAATAACAAAACTAGACCACTATTTTATATAATATGCAAAAAATTAACTCAAGATGGATTAAAGACGTGAATGTAAGACCCCAAACCATAAAACTCCTAGAAAAAAAACACAGGCAGAAGTTCCCTGACATTGGTCTGGGTGCTGAAGTTTTGGAACTGACTCCAAAAGCAAAAATAAATAAGTGGGACTACATCAAACTACAAAGGTTCTGCACAGCAAAGTAAACCATCAACAAAAGGAAAAAGCAACCTACTGATTGGGAGAAAATATTTGTAAATCATATATTCAATAAGGGGTTAATATCCGATATACACTACAAAACTCAGCTCAGTAGCAAAACCACATATGATTAAATAATGAGCAGAGGATTTGAACATTTTTCCAAAGACGTACAGATGACCAGCAGACACATGAAAAGATATTCAATATCAATAATTATCAGGGAAATGCACATTAAAACCATGAGATATTACCTGTTAGAATAGCAAACTAAAACGAAATACTACCACACACCTATCAGAATGGCCAAAATCCAGAACATGGACAATACTAAATGCAGCAGGCATGTGGAGCAACAGGAATTCTCACTTTTGGTGAGAATACAAAATAGCACAGCCACGTGGACAACAGTTTGGCAATTTCACAAAGGTTTAGCTTTATGGATTATGATATAATCCAGCAATCATGCTCCTAGGTATTTACCCAAATGAGTTAAAAACTTAGGTGTACACAAAACCCTTCAGACAATGTTTATAGCAGCTCTGTTCATAATTGCCAAAAACTGGAAGCAACCCAGATGCCCTTCAATAGGTAAAGGGATAAACTGTGGTACATTCAGACAATGGAATATTATTCAGTTCTAGAACAAATGAGCTGCATCAAGCCACTAAAAAGATGTGGCTAACCTTAAATGCATATTGCTAAGTGAAAGAAGCCAATCTGAAAAGGCTACATACTGTTTGATTCCAACTACATCTTTCTGAAAAAGGTAAAACTACAGAGACAGTAAATAGATCAGTTTGCCAGAAGTTTGGAGCAAAGGAAAGGATGAATAGGGGAGTTTTAGGGAAGGTTAACTGATCCTCATGATCCTGAAATGGTGGACACATGACATTATGCACTGGTAAAACCCACAATACACACTACTATGAGTGACCCCAATATAAACTATAAGCTTCACTTAATAATAACGTAGCAATACTGGTTCATCAGTTTTAACAAATGTGCCAAACCAATGCCAAGGGCAACCTGGGCAGGAAGGAAAGGAAGTATAGGGAACCCTGTGTACTTTCTGCTCAATTTTTAGGTAAACCTAAAATTGCTCTGTTAAAAACAGGAAAAAAAAACAAAAACATAACAACAAAGCACCACCAGGGTAACAACAGGAATAAAAGCATGAAGATCGGGGTGCCTGGCTGGCTCGGTGGGTTAAACGTCTACCTCCGGCTCAGGTCATGATCCCGAGGTCCTGGAATTGAGTCCCTCAACAGGGAGCCTGCTTTTCCCTCTGCCTCTGTTTCTCTCTCTCATGAATACATAAACAAAATCTTAAAAAAAAAAAAAAAAGGCATGAAGATCAGGATGCATAGCAGATAGGGAATGATAATCACCTGTGTATGTACTTCTGGTATTTTTGTATTTTTAATTTTTTAAAAGTTTTAATTTTAATTCCAGTTAGTTAACATTCAGCGTTGTATTACACGTTTCAGGTGTACAATATAGTGATTCAACAATTCCATATATCACCAGGTGCTCATCACAACAAATGCATTCCTTAATCTCATTACCTATTTAACCCATCCCCCTAAACTCCTCCCCTCTGGCAACCATCAGTTTGTACTATATACTTCATGGCAGTTTCCTAATTTCTCTTTTTTTCCCTTTGCTCGTTTATTTTGTTTCTCAAATTCCACACACGAGAGGAATCATATGGTATTTGTCTTTTTCTGACTGCCTCATTTCACTTAGCATATCTCTAACTCCACTCTGTCATTGCAAATGGCAAGATTTCATTCCTTTTAATGACTGAATAATATTCCATGATATATCCTTATCTATATATCTATATATCTCACAACTCCTTTATCCATTCATGAATTGACGGATACTTGGGACTGCTTCCATAATTCCGCAATAAATATAGGGGTGCACGTGCCCTTCTGAATTACTGTTTTCGTATTCTTTGGGTAAATACCTGGTAGTGTGATTACTGGTTTGTAGCGTAGTCCTACTTTTAAATATTTTTCTATTTAAAAGTACTATTTTCCATAGTGGGTACACCATTTCCATTCCCACCAGCAGTACAAGAGGGTTCTTTTTTCTCCACACCCTTGTCAACACTTGCTATAACTTGTGTTGCCGCTTTTAGCCATTCTGACAAATGTGAGGAGATAAATCATTGTGGTTTTGATTTGCCTATCTCTGATGGTTAAGTCATCATGAGCATCTTTTCATGTCTTTTGGCAATCTAGATATCTTCTTTGAAGAAATGTCTGCTTATGTTTTCTGCCCATTTTTTATCCATTTCCTGCCCATTTTTATTCCATTTTAATTGGATGAATATTGAGTTGTATCAGTTCTTTATATAAGATAGGTTGTTTGCAAATATCTTCTCCCCTTCAGTAGCTTCTTGTTTCCTCTGATGTGCAGAAGCTTTTTATTTTGATGTAGCCACAATATCCCCATAATAGAAGATATATCTAGAATGAAGTTGCTATGGCTGATGTCAAAGAAGTACAGCCTGTGTTTTCTTCTGGAATTTTTATGGTTTCAGGTCTCACATTTAGGTCTTTAATCCATTTTGAATTTATTTTTGTGTATGGTGGAAGAAAGTGGTCCAGTTTTCTTTCTGTTGCCTGTTGCCGCCCAGTTTTCCAATACTGTTTGTTGAAGAGACTGTCTTTTTCCCAGTGGATATTCTTTCCTGCTTTGTCAAACATTAATTGACCATACAGTTGGAAGTTTATTTCTAGGCTTTCCATTCTGTTTCACTGATCTGTGTATCTATTTTTGTGCCAGTATCATGCTGTTTTGATTACTACAGCTTTGTAATAGAACTTGAAGTCTGGAATGGTGATCCCTCCAGCTTTGCTCCCCACCTCCCAACCAAGGTTGTTTTGACTATTTGGAGTCTTTAGTGATTCCATATGAATTTTAGGATTGCTTGTTCCAGTCCTAAGAAAAATGTTACTGGTATTTTGTTAGGGATTGCATTAAATGTATAGATTATTTTGGGTAGGATGGAGATTTTAACAATATTTGTTCCTCTAATCAATGAGCATGAGATGTCTCTACATTTCTTTGTGTCCTCTTTAATTTTTTGCATTAGTGTTTTACAGTTTTCAGAGTTCAGATCTTTCACCCCTTTGGTTAGGTTTATTCTTAGGTATCTTATTATTTTTGGTGTCATTGTAGATGGGACTGTTTTCTTAATTTCATTTTCCTTAGATCTTATTTATTTTAGAGAGAGAAGAGTGTGAACAGGGGCCAGGGGGAGGGTTAGGATGGGACAGAGGGAGAAAGAAAATCTCAAGCAGATTCCATGCTGAGCATGGAGCCTGACATAGGACTTGATCTCATGACCCTGAGATCATGACATGAGCTGAATCAAGAGTCAGATGCTTAACTGACAGCCATCTAGGGACCCCTTAATTTCACTTTCTGATGTTTCATTATTGGTGTATAAAAGTGCAACAGAGGTGCTCAGTGGTTAAGCGTCTGCCTTTGGCTCAGGTCAAGAGTGCAGGGTCCTGGGATTGAGCCCCATGCTGGGCTCCCAGCAGGGAGTCTGCTTCTTCCTCTCCCTTTGCCTGCTGCTCCCCCTGCCTGTGCTCCCTCTCTTTCTCTCTGTCAAATATATAAATAAAATCTTAAAAAATATGAAATAAAAAAATGAAACATATTTCTTTACATTGATTTTGTATCCTGCAACTTTACTGAAATCGTGTATCTGTTCTAGCCGGTTTTTAGTGGAGTCTTTTGAGTTTTCTACCTGCAATATCATGTCATCTGCAAATAGTTAAAATTTCACTTCTTCCTTATTGTTTTGGATGATTTTTATTTCTTTTTGTTGTATCACTGCTGCTGCTAGGCCTTCCTGTACTCTGTGACATAGAAGTGGTGAAACATATTTTTTCTGACCTTAGGGGAAAGGTTGTTTTTCCCCATTAAGGTTGATGTTAAGTGTGGGTTTTTCATATATGGTTATGTTGATTGAGGTATATTTATGTTGAGATATGTTCCCTCTAAACCTACTTTTGTTAAGGGTTTTTATCATAAATGTATGCCGTACTTTGTCAAATGCTTTTTCCTGGTCTATTAGAATGATCAGATGGTTCTTTTCCTTTCTCTTATTGATGTGATATATGGTGTTGATTGATTTGTGAATAGTGAATCACGCTTACAACCCAGAATCAACCCCACTTAATTGTGGGGAATGATTTTTTTAAAACGTATTGTTAGATTCAGTTTGCTAGTATTTTTTAAAGATTTCTACATCTATGTTCATCAGAAATATTGGCCTGTAGTTCCCTTTTTTAGTGGTGTCTTTATCTGGTTTTGGTATCAGGGTAAAGCAGGCCTCATAAAATGAATTAGGAAGTTTTCCTTACTATTTTTTGGAATAGCTGGAAAGGAATAGGTAGGTATTAACTCTTCTTTAAATTTTGGTAGAATCTGGGATGCCTGGGTGGCTCAGTCATTAAGCATCTGCTTTCGGGTCAGGTCATGATCCCAGAGTCCTAGGGTCGAGCTGAGCCCCACATCCGGCTCCCTGCTCAGCAGAAAGCCTCCTTCTCCCTCTCCCACCCGCCCCGCTTGTGTTCCCTATCTCGCTGTATCTCTGTCAAGTAATAAATTAAATCTTAAAAAAAAAAAAAATTGGGGTAGAATTTGCCTGTGAAGCCATACAGTCCTGGGCTTTTGTTTGCTGGGAGTTTTTTTAATTTACTGATTCAATTTCTTTGCTGGTTATCAGTCTCTTCAGATTTTTCATTTCTTCCTGTTTCAGTTTTGGTAGTTTACATGTTTCTAGGAATATATTTCTTGCAAGCTGTCTAATCTGTGGGCATATAGTTTTTCATAATATTTTCTTGTAATTGTATTTCTATTGGTTGTTATTTCTCCTCTCTGATTTGTCATTTTGAGTCCTTTCTCTTGTTTTCTTCTTGACAAGTCTGGTTAGAGGCTTATCAATTTTATGGATTTTTTTCAAAGAACCAGCTCTTGGCTTCATTGATCTGCTCTATTATTTTCTTAGTTTCTGTATCATTTATTTCTGCTCTAATCTTTATTATTTCCTTCCTTATGCTACTTTTAGGTTTCATTTGTTATTTTTCTAGCTCCTTAGAGTGTAAGAGTAGATAGTTAATTTGAGACTTTTCTTGCTTCCTGAGGTAGGTCTGTATTGTTACAAACTTCCCCCTTAGAACTGCTTTTGGTGCATCCCAAGGTTTTGGATTATTGTGTTTTCATTTTTATTTATCTCTATGTATTTTTTAATTTTTTCTTTTATTTCCTGATTAATCCATTCATTGTTCAGTAGCATGTTATTTAGCCTCCATGTATTTGTAGCCTTTCCAGATCTTTTCTTGTGGTTGACTTCTAGGTTCATAGTGTTACGGTCAGGAAAGATGCATGGTATGATATTTTTGAATTTGCTGAAGCTTTTTTGTGGCCTAATATGTGATCTTTTCTGGAAAATGTGTATTCTGCCATTTTAGGATGGAATGTTCTGAATATATCTGTTAAACCCATCTAGTCCAATGCGTCATTCAAAGCTACTGTTTCCTTGTTTCTGGTTGAATGATATGCCCATTAATTTAACAGGGCTGGAAAAGCCCTCTATTATTACTGCATTACTAAGGTTTGTCATTTAGGTTTGTTATTAACTGATTAATATATCTGGGTGCTCCCAGGTTGGGTGCATAAATATTTACAATTGTTTTATCTTCTGTTGGAGATTTATCTTCTGTTGGATTGTCCCCTTTATTATTATATAGTGTCCTTCTTTGTCTCTTATTACTATCTTTGTTTTAAAGTCTATTTTGTCCAGTGTATCACTACTCTGGATTTCTTTTGATAAATATTTGCATGAGAGATATTTCTCCATCACCTCACTTTCAGTCTGCAGGTGTCAGCAGGTCTAGAATGAGTCTCCTGTAAGCAGCATATAGGTAGGTCTTGTTTTTTAACTCATTCTGTCACCCTGTGTCTTTTGGAGCATTTAGTCCATTTATATTCAAAGTCATTATTGATATATATTTATTGCCACTTTATTCCTTGTTTTGTGGTTGTTTTTGATGTTTTCTCTGGCCCTTTCTTCTCTCTTTCTCTTTCATGGTTTGCTAGTTTTCTTTAGTAATATATATGGATTCCTTTCTTTTTATTCTTTGCATACCTATTATTTTTTGATTCATGGTACCATTAGGTTTGTATATAACATCTGCATATAGCCATCTATATTATATTAAGTTGATGGCTGTTTGAGTTTGAACCCATTCTTTACCCTTCTCCTCCTTATGTTTTAGGTATATGGTGTTATATTTTATATCCTTTTATTTTGTGAGTTCCTTAACTGATTTTTTTACATAAATATTCACTTTTACTGCTTTTGTGTTTCCTACCTTCATACTGTCACTTTTGGTCTTCCTTTCTACTCCAAGAGTCCTTTTTTTTTTTTTTTTTTGGTTAAGATTTTATTTATTTGAGAAAGAGTAAGAGAGAGCATGAGAAAGAGTCAGAGAAGCAGACTCCCCGCTGAGCAAGAAGCCCAATGCAGGACTCCATCCCCAGACTCTAGGATCATGACCTGAGTTGAAGGCAGTCTTTACCAACTGAGCCACTTGGGCGCCCCTATCTGGGAAACTCTTTATCTCCTCTTTTATTGTGCATGATAGCCTTGCTGGATAGAGTATTCTTGACTGAAGATTTTTTCCATTCAGCACTTTGGATACATCAGGCCACTCTCTTCTGCCTTGTAAGCCTTCTGTAGAAAATCACTGATAGCCTTGTGGGGGGTTTCCCCTTGTATGTCTTGTTATCTCCTGCTGCTTTTAAGATATGTTTTTTTTTATCACTACTTTTTGCTATTTTAATTACATTGTCTTGGGGTGGATCTGCTTTTGTTGCTTCTATTGGGTGTTCACTGTTCTCCTGGATGTGGATATCTGTTTCCTTCCCCAAATTAGGTAAGTTTCCAGCTATTATTTCCTCAAATTCTCCGCCCCCTTTGATCTCTCTTCCTCTTCTGGGATACCTATAATATGTAGGTTATTATATTTGATGGGGCCACTGAGTTCCCTAACTCTACTCTACTTTTGCATAATTCTTTTTTCTCTCTTTTGTTCAGCTTGATTATTTTCCATTACTTTGTCTTGTAGGTCATTAATTCACTCCTCTGCTTCTTCCATCCTGCTATTCAGTCCATCAAGTGTGTTTCTCATTTAATTTATTGAGCCCTTTATCTCTACTATGTTATTCCTTATCTCTGTCATAAGTACTTTACTCATGTCTTCTACTCTTTTCTCAAGCCCAGTGAGTATTCTTTTGATCACTGCTTTAAGTACCCCATCACACATGTTACTTATATCTGCTTTGCTCAGATCTCTGGCTGTGCCCTTATCTTTTTCCTTTCTTTTTTTTTTTTTTTTTCTGTCCTATTCTTTCTAAGTCTCTGTGCCTGTTTCTGTGTGTTAGGAAAGTCAGCTATATCTCCTGTTGAGGGTAATGGCCTTATGAAGAAGTCGTGTACTGCACTGCTGTGTACTGTACCCAGTTCCTCAGGGCCTGGCACTTCTGGGAATGTCACCAATGTGTGGTGCACATGCTTGCTGTTTTATCCTACCTGTTCTATCCTTTAGGCAAGTCATCTTCAAAGGCTCTCTTTGCCTTTTGTGAGCAGTGCTTGGCCCCTGACCTGAATGTAGTGCATTTTAACTAGTGTGCTCTGGTCAGCTTGTGAATGAGATGCATCACCACTGCTATCTGAACAGGGTCTCCACAAAACTTCTGAGTCAGGAAACACAGTGTAAGTAGGACTTTGGGCCTGTCTTCTGGGGAAGGGGACTGGCCGAGTTGGGACTGAGGCAAGCATGACGGAGAAGGGCAGTTCCATAGAAGTAAAGGCACTTGAAGTGGGGTTGGTATAAGCAAGTTAGGTAGCAAGTGTGGGCACTGCACTGATTCCCACAGGTGGCCATGCGCTTATAATGAGGGATGCAGGAGGGAAATGGTGCCCATTAGTTCCTTGTTTGTGGAAGGGTCTCCCCTTGAACTTTGCTTCTCTGGGATGTGCTCTTGAGATGAGCAAATAACCTCTGCACAGTTTGTTCCAGGCACTCTTCGGATTGCTGTTTCCACACTGTATGTCATGGGTTGTTTGCCTAAGTTTTAAGAGCAGTGCAATGCCCTCTGGGCTCTAACCTAGCCAAGCCCACTGACTTTTAAAATTCCAATCTTTATGTCCACTGGTTGCAAAAACTCCCAAAATTCAGCCCCTCTCACTTGCCAAGCCAATTGCTATGGGGATTCATTTTCCCTGTGTCCTCCTTGGTATGACAGTGTTAGTCTGTCTCTCACCCTTCTCTGCCATTGTGGCTCACTCTCAACCATAGCAGCATGATCTCTTTCTCTCCCAAACTGTATCTCTACACTTACTACCTTCTTCAATGTGGCCTCTTCTCTACTTTTTGTTGTGTAGTTTGTTCTGCAACTTTTCAGATCAATTTCTGGAGTATTTAGGATGACCTGATAGTTACCTAGTTGTATTTGTGGGATAAGGTGAGCCTAGGGTCCTCCTACTCTGCCATCTTCCAACCTCTCCCTGTACTTCTGATATTTTTAATAATTCACTCTGGTGACACTGTCAAAGATGGATTTGGTGCAGGCAAGAAAAAGTAGACTAGTTAGGAAAAGACCAAAATAATCTAAACAAGAAATAACGAAAAATATTCCTATCAGTGGTGGTAGGAATGGACAATGCATTTCACATCTTTTGGAAACTGAGTGGATAGAGGCACCATGGACTAGGATGGAGACAAAAGATGCATGAGCAAGTCTGAGGTTAGTTTTGGTTATGTTATCCTTGAGGGTATATAGAGAGCCAAAGGAGAGATGTTTAACAGGTACTTCGACAAATGCCTGAAACTTGAGGAGTGGTCAGGGCTGGAAGTCAGCATATAACAATACTTAGAAATGTCAAAGAAAAGATCACCAAAGAAGGCCTGAATGGTACTAAGAACAGCGGACCCAGGACCACAGAAAACAACAATTTTTAGAAACATACAGAACAAGAATAGACCTCAAAGAAAGCAAAGAAGTAATCAGAGGTAAGAGGAGAAGGACAGAGAGAATGGTGTCATGGAAGCCAGGCTTCTTAGATTGAAAGGTTGATAAACTTTTGTCTTCCATAGTGGCAAGCTCATACATAATGCTGAAATCTGAAAAGTCAAGACTTATCTACAGAGTGTGTTATTTGGGGATATGGAAGCAGACACCAAGAGATCAGCTAAGAGTTAAAAGTGCTTGCCCTGAGGGGAAAAGTGGGAGGTGACGGGTTTGAAAATATAGTTGACCTTTGAACAAGCAGGGGTTAAGGGATGACAACCACTCAACTCAGTTGGGTATCTACATATAACTTTTGACTCCCCAGAAACTTAATTACTTTCATAGCTTACTATTGATCAGAAGCTTTACTGGTAACAGAAACGATCAATTAATACACCTTTTGCATGCTATAGGTATTATACACTGTATTCTTACAATAAAGTAAGCTACACAAAAAGGAAATATCAGGAAAATCATAAAGAAAATACATTTGTAGTATTGTACTTACGGGAAAAAAATCTGCCTGTAAGTGGACCCATGCAATTCAAACCCATATTATTCAATGGTGTTAATTTCTCTTAAAAAAACCCTTTACACGAGGTACAAATAAAGCAAAAACACTTAAGTACAAGGAGAAGAGACCACGATTGGTGATACATTGTATATAAAAATTTTAGGGTTTAATTAACCACAAACGCAATGTGATCCAGGAGATAAGAACACCAAACAAGTCAACATAAACTGTTATTACCAAGTATAATACTCCCATCTAAGTAACAGATTGAATTTCTATGATCATACCAGAAACACACAATTTAATTCTGGATATCATGTTTTAAGAGGGTCCAAATCCTATCTTTCACACTCATCCTTTTTATCCTAAAGCCCCTACCCTAATTCCAGCTCTTAAACCTTATACCTCGATCAAGCCAAGAGTATCCTAACTGGTCTTTTTGGCTCCAAGCTACTCCACATCTTGGATCCAAATTAATTTCCTGGAAGTCTATTTTGTTCTTATCACTCTCCTTAAATATCTTTAACAGTTTCCTATTACCCAGCTTCTTTACAGGACATTTAAGATCTTTTACAAGGTGATCCCAAACTAACCCTTTAACCTAATGTTCTGCTGCTTTCTCAAATCAATTATCAACCCCAGTCAGTCTGAGGTACTCACTGTTCCCCACACACATCATACCTCTTATAATACCTCTACCTCTGTGCCTTAGTTCCTTGTGCCCTTGGTCCCATTATTCTTCAAGCCTACTCTTCTCTGCTTTTATGGGCATTATTTATATGTCTAGAGAGTGCCATGCTTTCTCTTGGGCTTTCCCTAGTCTCTTTTACTTGAGGGACATCTTTGTCCTCTGGACTTCCATAATGCTTCCTATGATGTCAGTCACTTCACAAATACCATATATAGAATGCCTTTGTACCATTAACTACCTTTCAAAAGTACAAGGCGTGACTGGGTGGCTTAGTCTATTGAGAGTTCTACTCGTGATTTCAGCTCAGGTCGTGACCGTGAGATTGGGCTCAGCATCGGGCTCTGCACACAGCAGGGTCTGTCTGATTCTCTCCTTCTCCCTCTACCTCTTCCCTTCCTCATGTGCTCTCTCTCTGTCTCTCTCAAACAAACAAAATCTTTTAAAAATAAAAGCACCTTTTATAAGTGTCAATTGTATTGAAAGCCATGAGCTTAAAATGGCCAACAGTATTTATCATATTGAGATAGTCACCAAGCCTCAATTTATACTTTTATAGCCATCCGAATATCATCTACTCCTTTAAGCACAGTGAGTGTTTTTCCTCACCATGACCTCATAACATTCTGCACATGTCTCTATTGTAGCACATATAATAATACAATGGATTTTATTAAACTGAATCGAGGATGTTACATGGAGGCAAGGATTTCTGGCAGAAGAGATATACAATCAGTATTTCATGAACTAAACTACTCACCCCACTGGCAGTTCTGATGGGTTTTGCCTTTAATTTGGGGACCAAGATCTTTCGATACTGAGGTGGGACTGCAGCGATGATATCCACCAGGCGGGGTTGTGCTGAAAGGCCATATTTGGCAGCTGTCCTGGTTTTCACTCTGGAAGTAAAGCACCTAGCATTATCAAGATCATAATATTTCAAGGCTTACTACCAAAAGAATGACCCACAGATAACATCATCAACTCCTGTCACTCCCCTATCCTTTCAAACCCGATGACAACAGTGGCTTTAACTTGTGAGTATCAGAAAAATAGAAGAAAACCAGGAAAACATATCAACAACTTCTTCTCTTAGCCTGGAGTACCAGAAAGAAAACAAGATGACTAAATGGAAGGGTCGCAGGACAGTGACACAAGGTAGGTCTCATTCAACAAAGTGCTCTGGCTTTAGAGCGTTCCATCCTTTTCTCAACCTCAACACGATAGCATCTGGGATTAATTCTGTTGTAAGGGGCTGTTTATTACACTGTAGGATGTTTAGCAGCTTCATCGGCCTCTACCCACCAGCACCCTACTTTCCATTGTTAACAACTAAAAACGTCTCCTGACACTGTGAAACGTCTCCTGGGTGGGTGGGAGGGTGGGTATCATGCCTGGTTATGAGCCATGGTCTTAGACCAGACAAACAAAGAAAAAATAATTTAAAGGAAAGGTGTGCAGAACTGAATAGTAAATAAAGTATATATATTTTTAGTGTTTTAAAACTTTTTCTAATATAAAGTAGTATATACATAAAAAACAGAACATAAAACATATAAACATACTTTGACATTTATGAAGCAAATACTTGTGTTCCTACACTCCAAGGAACAGAATATGATCAGCACTTCAGAAGACCCATTTACTCCTTCCTGATTATAACTTTATCCCTAATTCCTAGAAATAACCTTCAGCTCAACCAATAATTCCTTGCTTTTCTCTATTATTTTATTGGTTTCTCGTTCCTTGGCTGCTAGCAAACCCTAACAGCAAACCCTAATTTCTCATTTTAATACATCTAAAAATATTGTGAAGTATCTGCATAATTTTCAAAAAATGTTAATTTAGTACCTGATTTGTAAAAAGTACCTAAGTACTTGGTATGCCAGAATGTATAAGGCAGAGTTGTTTCACGCTCTATGTTTGTATATTTGCATGTTTCCAGATGGGCATTCACAAAACTAAATGTGTAAGTGATAAAAAATATATGTGAAAAAACACACATACAATAATAAATGTGTCCAGAGTTCAAGAGAGGAACTTGTGCTGGGGAGACAGTCATAGAAAATAGGCAAAGAATTGGCTTTAGACAGGCAGTGAAGACATGGAGATGCCACTGAAAGCAAATGGGCTGGTTTATGTGAAGACACAAAAACAGGAATGCACATATTTTAAGATATATGGGTAGACTTGAGAGAAAGCAAGACACTTTCAATGTAAAGCTACAGAAGTTTAAAAAGTAGGGCAAGATGAAGCCAGACCAAGATTCCTTACCTAATGTGTTGAGGAATTTGCATTTAATTTCATAAATGTTGAGGACATACTGAAAACTGCTGTACAGTTAAAAGTTAAAAGATAAGAATTAACCCAGCAAGAGATAGAGAATGAAAGCATAAGCCACTGTAGTAGTCCAGAATTAAGTTCAAAATGGGATGGATTATTAGTAGTGGGAATGAAAGTGAGAGTCATAAAGAGGAAGAGAATAAGCAAAATTTAAATACTAACTGGATCTAACAAAAACAATTTGAAGAGGACACTAGAGTTTCAAGCCTGGGTGAAGGTTAACACAATTAAACAAAGAGGATATCTGCATAGAGGCTGGTTTTCAGGAAGATGTTAACATAGGGGCGCCTGGGTGGCTCAGTGGGTTAAAGCCTCTGCCTTCGGCTCAAGTCATGATCCCAGGGTCCTGGGATCCAGCCCCACATCGGGCTCTCTGCTCAGCAGGGAGCCTGCTTCCTCCTCTCTCTCTGCCTGTCTCTCTGCCTATTTGTGATCTCTGTCAAATAAATAAATAAAAATCTTAAAAAAAAAAAGATGTTAACATAAACTATAGATATGCTTATATAGTTATATAGATATAACTTGAGTTATATAACATATATATAATATAACTTATATATAGTTATATAGATATAACTTAAGAGACTGACAAAAATATACAAGAAATAGAAATGTTCACTAGAAATAAAACACTTTTGCATAATTAGGGGTATAGCCAACAATGAAAGAAAAGCAACTTCTAAAGACAGGATAAAAAAATCAGTAAAATATAACTCAACAGTCAAGAAAGGATAGTTAAGGGGCACCTGGGTGGCTCAGTGGGTTAAGCATCTGCCTTTGGCTCAGGTCATGATCCCAGGACCCTGGGACTGAACCCTGCATGCGGCTCCCTGCTCGGTGGGAAGCCTGCTTCTCCCTCTCCCACTCCCCCTGCTTGTTTTCCCTCTCTTGCTGTCTCTATGTCAAATAAATAAAATCTTTTTTTTAAAAAAAGAAAAGACAGTTAAGTAACTTATTTATTCTTTTAGCAAAAATTTATTAAGCGCAATATTCCATGAAAGTGATAAAACACTGTGGTATCTCACACAGGAAAAGTCTTAAAAAGGCCAAGCTGTGGTGATTAGATCACTGATGACCTACCTGAGAGTGGAGAGAAAAACCTTTCATTATAGCAGATCTACATAGTGAATATCTAATGTTAAAAAAAGATGCAGATGAAAGACTACTCTTAACTGAGAATGTAGCAAAGTCAAAACTACCGATGAACAGGTCAAACTGTAGGAAAGTAGGAAAGGGTTGTATTAGATCAAGGATATCGCAAAGGCAGGGTCTTCCAGAGAGAGCTACTGCTTCTTTTGAGACAGTTGGAAGGGAACAAGGATATGAAGTGATGTAGCACAGAAGGTAACATGGGCTCTGAGACAGAACAGAAGATCTAATTCCAAATCCCAGTTCCGCCAATTACTAGTTCTTTACTCTTAGACAAATTATTTAATCTTCCTCTGTCTCAGATTATCCAACTGTCAAATGAGGGTGACATAAGTACTTAATTCTCACAGTTTTTGAGAGGACCAACTGAACTAATATAATGAACTAGTAACAGTGATTAGAACATAGTAAGTGCCCAATAAATATTAGAAGCTATTAGTATTATTAGGCTATGAGAGAATTTTGCCATAAATGAGAGACAAGGCAGAGCAGAAAGCTAAGTTCTTATTTAAATTTTAAACGTGAGAAAGAAAACAAGTAGTATTTATAATTTCAATAAAAAATATCTACCACCTAAGAACAGGATTGCCTTGTTTCATAAATCAACTTACTTATTCAGATCGATGTCTTTCCCCTGTTCGTGGGCTTCAATTAGTTGTTTAATAACGTCTCCTATAGTCAGCATCATCAGTTCAGCAGGGCTGAGATCTCCTAGAAAAATAATATTTAACAATGTAAAAATGCATTTTACCCAGTAAAGTTTTTTGTATTTATTTTTTTCCTCCCAAAATTATTCCAACCATCCTACACGAACAGCTCAAGTTTACAAAAAAACACCAAACTTCCACTGTTTACAGTTTGATCGTATCTTTTTTTTTCTCTTTTGTATCTTTAATTAAAACAAACTTGCTTCACTTATATATGGGAAGAACTCACTTTAGAAGCACAAACACTGTAGGAATGATAAATACAAGAAAGAATAGAGACAAACATGAGGAGAAAGAACCTAACTGCACAAGAAAGCACCAAAGTGGTTAAAATAGCTTCCCTTTATCTCCAAAATTATAATAACATTTAGGTGCATTCTTTCACCTAACTCTCAGAATGCAGTAGATAGAACAGGAGTATTTGCCTGTTCCATAAAAATGCCACCAAGTGGTAAGGTTGAAACTCAAATCCAGGTATCCACAGAAGTAATACTACAAAGCAACGCAATGCTACTTTGTAATACAAAGGGTGTTGGTTCTGTACTTGCTTAAGGATCTTAGTATCTCTAAGATATAGTCTATTCACCATCATGACCTTCTGGCAACTGAGGCTGACGTGATAAGCGGAAGCCAACACGTTCTTACATGACCCCATTCCAATTACAGTAGATTGGTTCAAGGTTGGGCACCTACCCAAGTCAGGTCAATCGGAGCTCTTTCCTCAAGACAAAAAATGCCAGTTTCCCACCACTGATAAAAGCCATGAGACTATGGCTTGGGAACTGCCACCAAACATAATGCCAGCCTGTAGAGAAAGCTAGTGTGCAGAGACAATGGAATTATCAGAAAGAAATATAGATGAGAAACCCCTGGCAGTTATGGAGCCCCTTCATTTACTTTATCTCATTCGAAACCTCACATCACTGTAAGGTAGATATTGTTAGCCTCTTTTACAGATGTTAAAAAATAAGGTAAGTTAAGATGCCGTTGTAAATGGCATAGTTAAGACTCAAATCCAGGTGTTTTCTCCACAACTTCCACCCTTTTATCACTATACTAAGCTGCCTCTTACTTAATGAAACAAAGTTAACACTTACAATGTTGAGAGAAGAAAAAGCCCATCTATAATCAAAGGCTAAACACTTTCGAAACCATGTAATTCAGCACTCAGGAGTTCCAAAAAGGTGCTCCAAGAACAATGTAACAGAGGTAGGATTGGTGGTGGTGCTGGAAGAAGAGGGAAAGGGAGGAAAGGAAAGAAAAGGAGGGTTTCTTTCTTCATTAAACCAAGCAGCTCAGCTTTTGCATCTTTAATATACTGAAGCGAGGAAAAGAGGATTCAGGTGATAAAAATAAAGTTTTGAAAACCACAATGTATAGCTCTTGAGTATATAAAAAATTAACTAGAGAAGCGAATTAGTAGGAAAAGGATTCATGGAGGAAATGGCACAGGGGTCTTTAAAGAAAGGAAAGGAGGGAACAAGCAAAACAGAGGAGAATTCAGAAGGAACAATGTCAGGTATAGGAATTACCTATCTTTGTGTGAAGAAGTGTTGCCTAACAGATAGGCTTTCTGATAAAGTTCAATAAAAAACAGATTACAGGGTACACTGACTATTGGGAAAAGGCATTTAAATGGAGTGGAGCATTATATATTCTCATGTTTGGGAGTAAAAAGATGAAAGTAGTGTTTTTAACAAGTATACAAAATAAACTAAAGAAAATGATATAAAAATAATTCAGAAGGTGAAGAGAATACATATAATTTGATACTAAATAAAAGGCTCTTGAAAGGCAACAATGTAAAAAAACCCACAAGATTTAAAGTAAAAAGCTGGGACATTAGGCTCCCATCTCTAGATCCCAACCCCTACTAGCTATGTGATAATGGGAAGATCAAAGACTTCTGTACTCCCATTTTCCTGCCTGCCAAATTGGGATAAAACATACACACTAGAAAAGACTACTGCAACAACTAACTGAAATAACACACAGGAAAGCCAAAGTACGTTCAAATGTTAGTTATTGGTGAAGGTGGATTAAGAGGATGGTGGCCAAAATGATAATAATAAACTGTGCCAAGAAACAGGGCTTAGTGATAGATGAAGGGAAGAGTGTGAGGCTGTCTGGCCTGACAGTGTGAGGAAGAGCAAGGAAGAGGGAGAAGATGACTAACTGGGAGCATGTAATTTGATGCCATTAGGACAATTGAAAGTAACCTGGGCAATTGGAGCTGTTGTTCCAAGAAATGGTAGTGGATGCCAGAGGCATAGTGATGAAAGACAGATTTAAAAGAAAAAATTGTGGTTTTTTGGGTGCACACAGACAGCCTGACCATCAGTTCTACTTCCTACGGATAATTTTGGGATGGGAAAGTTACTTAACTCTTCCAATCTCCCGCGGGAAAGATTCCACTTTCCATCACAGTGGAAATGATACAAACTTCAAAAATTATTAAGGAAAGGCTCAATAAATAGTAGCTATTATTATCGTGGCCATCAATCATGATGAGACCCACTGCTCACATGAGTGTACAGAGATAAGTTTAGAACTTGTGAGAAAATACTTGAAAATTTGACTCCATCCTGTTGAAAACGAAAGATGGAACTGCTCCAGGCTAACTGAGGAGGTAGTATAAACGAAAAAAACTATATAGCTGTCCCACCAAGAACTCAGAGTTTTCCTTTTTGTCAAACCCAGATCTTAAAAAAAAAAACAACAAAAAACTTGAAAAAAAAAATACATGAAATGTATCATAAGACGAATTTTAGCGAATTAAGAGACCCGAGAGCACGTTAAATCCACCGATCACGTGAACTCCTTGGTGGACACACCTTGGAATAAAGCTTTTCCTGCCACCTATGCAAATGACACCAAGTAACTGCCAAAAAGGAAGAGGGTTAAGGGTAGGCTGGTTTAAAAGGCACAACAGGTAAAACGAGAAGGCAAGGGGCTGGAGCCAACACAGGGACTGACCCCAGGGTGGCCGGGCGACTGGCTCAGGCGGACGATTCCCACGGGAAAAACTGGGTTCAGCACCTGACCGCCCAGGTGTTCAACGCCCCTTCCCTATCACCCTGCTTGCCTCCACTTCCTCTCCCTCCTTTCCGTACCTTTCCGCTTCTGCTTCATTTCTCCGCCGCGGTAGTACCTGCTGCCACACGCTAGGTAGCTACCAACTCGGACCTCCGGGAAAGTTGACAGCCACAAAGCAACCCCAGCCTGTCGTAAAATGACGGTCAATGTATCGTAAAGCTGTTCCCCGAAGACGGCTCGCGCAAAGGCCCGCCCCGCCCCTCAGCGGCGGTTCGGGAAGTTGCAGGAGGCGGGGAAAATGTGCAGTTTAGGTGGTTCCTGCTGGGATTTAAGGGCGGTACCTGGGATGGGCTGAAGGTAAAGGACAGCTGGGGCTTGGGCGTTGGAAAGCTCGGCCTGAATAACAGAGCGGCCGGACAATGCTTGTGAATGGGAGCTGCGCTAGCAAGCCCAGATGGGAATGTGGATGTGGGTGGTCTCTAAAGAGGGAGCCCTGGGCGCGCCAAGTCCAAGGAGGCGGGGCTGAAAGGCGAGTGGGAGATGGATCCTCTGAGGGCTAACCACCTAGGGTGCTGGAAACGAAATCAGATCCTGGAAGAGACCATACAGGAATCGAGTACCAGTCTGAGGGGCAGGCTTTGACACAAGTTAATCACCTTAGTATCAGATGAATGGCACAAATTATAAACATCATGAAAGCAATGAAGATCTCTCCAGAAAAACTAGCACACGCACGAAGTTTTGCAGAGTTTGGAGACAGGACTTGGGAAAACGCTTTCCTGAAACCCATCCGTGATCTTTGTTCATGGGCCAGAAATATAGAACTCCTTTCCTTAACATAAAGACAGGAATAGGTGCTGTTTCCAGTCCTTTTCTTCCCACTAGAATTGAGGTAACCCCAAGTCTTTGACCCCACCGTGACACTGAAACCGTCCTGGCCAAGTTTTGTGACTTCCCATCAAACCTATTTGTCCTTATTGTCATCCTGGTACCAATGAACACATTAGCTTCCTTGAAAGTCTTTCATGATAGGACCCTCCACACTCCTGGTTTTTCTTCTATTTTTTTCTCATCTCTTTGGTGGACTTCTCCTCTACCTCACCTCAAAATATTGGTGTAGCACAGGTTTCACTTCTCATCCTTGTCTCTTCCCAAGGTGATCCCAAGAGTATCAAAGCTTTAAACACCATCTATCTGCTTCCATTTTTTTTCTTTTTTTTAAAGATTTTATTTATTTATTAGTTAGAGAGAGAGAGAGAGAGAGAGAGAGCGCACAGGCAGACAGAGAGGCAGGCAGAGGCAGAGGGAGAAGCAGGCTCCCTGCCAAGCAAGGAGCCCGATGTGGGACTCGATCCCCGGACGCTGGGATCATGACCTGAGCCGAAGGCAGCTGCTTAACCAACTGAGCCACCCAGGCGTCCCTCTGCTTCCATTTTTATAGGCCAGCTTCCCCATTTGACCTCTGGTTAGATCTTGGTCTAGATTTGGGCATCTCAAATAACAGAACTCTATTTTTATTCCAAATCTGCCTGTTTCCCACTCTACCTTATCTGAAGTCACTGTCATTCACCTTATAACTCTTTTGCCTCACACAACAGAATAAGTGAGATGAGTAGTACAGTGGCAAATTTTAAAACATGGTTAGGGTAGGCCTTATTGAGAATGTGATATTTGAGCTAACTTTTGATATGCAGATATCAGGGGGAAGAGTATTTCAGGTAAAGGGAATGGTTAGTGCAAAGGTCCTGGGGTGAGGGGATGCCTTGTACGTTCACGAAAAGTAAGGAAGCCAGTGTCAATGGAGCACTGAGTGAGGGATGTGTAATAGAGGGGTGATGAGATGGGATGGAGTGGGGTGGTGTGGGGAACAGAGCAGTTTATATAAGACCCTGTAGGCCAAAAGCTCTTGCCTTTTACTCTAAATTATGTGGGAAGCTGTTGGAGACTTTTTAGCAGAGATGTGACCTGATTTATAATTTAAAATTATGCTATTGGGGCACCTGGGTGGCTCAGTTAAGTGCCTGCCTTTGGCTCAGGTCATGTTCCCAGAGTCCTGGGATCGAGCCCCACATTGGGCTCCCTGCTCTGCAGGAGGCCTGCTTCTCTCTCTCCCACTCCCCTGCTTGTATTCCCTCTCTCGCTGCGTCTCTCTCTGTCAAATAAATAAATAAAATATTTTTAAAAAGTATAATAAAATTGTCTCTATTTGCTGTGTTGGGAATAGATTTGGAGGTGGGGATGGGCAGAAGCAGAGAGATCAATTAGGTGGCTATTATCTTACCTATGCTGCAGATTCCCAAACTTGGCTGCACATTGGTATCACCTAGAGAACAGTGAAAAATCCCATCACCTGGATCACATCCCATACCAATTAAATAAAAATATCAAGGGGTGGGGAGCCAGTCAGGTTTTAAAGATCCCTGGGTGATTCCAGTGGGAAGCAAAGTTTGAGAACTACTGAATGAGCCCAGAAATGATTATAATTTGAGCCAGGGTTGTAGGCTGTAGAGGTGATGAGAAGTGTTCAGAACCTGGAAACATTTTGAAGATTTCAACAAGCTTTCCCCAACCAAGATATAAGAGAAAGAAAAACCTCAACCTCAAGGGTGACAGTGAAGCTTCTGGACAAAGGGACCGGAACCATGAAGCTGCCATTGGCCAAAATGGAGAAACTTGTAGACAGAGTGGGGTTTTGCAGGGGAGTGTGAGGAGGTCAATCTATACTTGTCATGTTTGGGATGCCTAGAAAGCAGTAAGCCATGAAAAAGTTCAGGCTGGAGCTACCAAGTGGGAGTTACAGGTACATAGGTGAAATTTAAAACTTCAAAACGGAGTAAGAGTGGAAAAGAAAGAGAGTACGAAAGACCAAGCTTTGGGGACATTCTATTCTTAGCAGGTTGAGGAGATGAGGAATAATCAGCAAAGGAAGCTGAGGAGGTACCCCCAGGGATGTGGGAAGAAAACTAGGAGAGTGGTGGTTACCTAGGAACCAAATGCAAGTGTGTTAAGGAGGATGGAGTGATCCACTGGGTCAAATGCTGCTGCTGAAGAGTCAAGTCAGATGAGGGTTGAAAACTGACTAAGATCATTGGGGTCTTTGACAACAGGAGTTTTATGAAAGCATAGATGTAAAAGCTTGTCTCTAGAAGGTTTATGACAGATCAAGAGGAGAGGAATTTGAGACAGTGAGTTTAGACAACTCTTGAGGGATTTTGTCCTCAAGAAGTACAGAGAGGGGCACCTGGGTGTCTCAGTGGGTTAAGCCTCTGCCTTTGGCTCAGGTCATGATCTCAGGGTCTTGGGATTGAGTCCCGCATCGGGTTCCTTGCTGAGCAGGGAGCCTGCTTCCCCCTCTCCCTCTGCCCCCCCCCTCTGCTTATGCTCTCTCTCCTTCTCTCACTCTCTGTCAAATCAATAAATTCTTAAAAAAAAAAAAAAAGAAGTACAGAGAAATGGGGTAATAGGCAGCAGGGAAAATGGTGTCAAGGGAAGTGTTTATTAAACTAAACACTTAGTGAGTCAGTCAGTTAAGCATCTAACTTTGGTTCAGGTCATGACTTCAGGGTCCTGGGGTAGAGCCCCACATTGGGCTCTGTGCTCAGCATGGAGTCTACTTGTCCCTCTCCCTCTGCCTCTCCTCCCCACTCATGCTCTCTCTCTCTCAAATAAATGAATAAAATCTTTCAAAATAAAAAAAAGCATAATAATAAATAATAGCCAGTTTTTATGCCAATGGGAATAATCCAATGGAGAGTGAAAATCTGATGAATTGTAAGAGGAAGCTAATCTTCCTAGTCCTGCATTTGGAGAGAGGAGCACAGGAGAAGGGATTTGCTTTTGATGGGTGCATGGGTAGTTCTTCTAGTAACAGGCTGGAAGGCAGAGCACATGGGTGCAGATTCTGATAGATGGTTGGTGTGGTGATGGGGCTCTGAGCAAGTTTTATTTCAATTGCTTCAGTGTTTCCAGTGAATTCAATGAAAATGCGGCCTGGTAGATTTCCCAAACCTTTAACAGACCTAGCATTCAAGTGTCTGATAGCAGGCATGAAGGACCACCATAACTAACCCAGGCAGCTTTAAAAATGATCAAAATTAATTTTAGTTATTAGGTACCTTAGTAGTACCTCTGATTTAGAATACGGTTAACTGTTGAGGCAAAGAAACAGCCAGTAGGGGGAGACCTAATCTTATGTGACATGAACATAAGAATAAGGTGTGATTTTGCCCAGAAACATAAGATCCAACACTAATGATGGTATTCACGTTGATGTTCTTTGCTTTGAACTTTATACTGTTATTTCTATGGTTTTCTTATGGACAAGGCATACCATCTTGCTGAAAGTTCAAAGCAACTTTTAAGATCACAGTCTAAATATTTATCTTTAATTCTTTTTAACCTCTTTGCTTTCTGAATCCCCACATTGGACTAAAAAATACCTACAGGTACTGACAGTAATCCTGGTAATGACTGACTCTACCTTTGAAGGTCAAATGCTACCTGAAGCTGAAGGTTAAAAGTTTCTTTTTTCCCTGTACGTGATGTGCTCATTTAGGTGGCCAAACAGCAAAGTAGAGTAGATTCTCCTTCTTCTCCATTGGACAGTATTCTAAAACTATTTGTTTTTCTGATTTTTAAAAAAAGATTGGTTGATTGATTGGTTGATTTTTGCAGAGAGAGAGAGAGCATGCAAGTATGGGGGGGAGGGGCAGAGGGAGAGGAAGGGAGACAATCTCAAGCAGACTCCCGATGAGCGTGGAGCCTGACATGGGGCTTGATCTCACAACCCTGAGTTCGTGACCTGAGCTGAAATCAAGAGTAGGATGCCTAACCAGCTGAGCTACCCAGGCACCCCTCTTTTTCTGTCTTTTTTTTTTTTTAATATGGATGTAACGTTTAAGTTCCAAAGAGATTTTTAAAACTGTATGACCCTCATTTCTACAAACAATCCAATGCTGTTTGGTTTTTGGTGAGTTTCAAGGCTTTGTTACCAAGAGTCAGTTTATCTTTACCACCTACATCATCTATCTTGGGCAGTGATCTTGTATTTGTGGGGTGGTGCAGGAATAATTGTTTCTCTTGGGACTGGGGTATTTTTCCTATCTGCTCAAGTAAGTTAGATCCATCAGAATAGGGCACCTGGGTGGCTCAGTTGGTTAAGCAGCCTTCCACTCAGGTCATGATCTCAGGGTCCTGGGATCGAGGTCTGAGTCAGGCTTCCTGCTCAGCGGGGGAGTCTGCTTTTCCCTCTATCCTTCCCCCTTGCTTGTGATCTCTCTCTTTCTCTCAAATAAATAAATAAAACAAGTCTTCAAATAAAGATTCATCAGAATAAATTTCTCCCTCAAAGAAAGGATGCTGCAGAATGGATGCTATAATTTATTTGGAAAGAAAAGAATGACTAATACCTGCCTGCTTGTAGGAATAGGGCCGAGAAGGATGTAAGACCCCCAATTAACACTCAATTTAAGTTTAAATGAGAAGGGGGAAATAGCACGAATCAATTTCTGAAGGGGGAGATCGTCATAAATAGCCTTTGGATGGCAAGTCAGTTTCACTTCTGCTTGTGTGAATGTGGCTTGTGACTGTGGCCACAAAGGGCTATATACCCCAGCTGGTTCCATATATCTCTACCAAGGTGGAGAAACTGCCACCATCCCCTCTGTGGACTCCTAGAACCAAAGCAGAAAAAGTGACATCTGGTAAGTCATTTCTCTTATGTAATTTTTGCTGTAATGTGTGCTTGGTTTAAAGAGATAGAATTCAGATTTACAGAAACATTGAGAAGATAAGAGTCCCCATATAACCCACACCCAAGTTTCTCTCCTATCTTACATCAGAATGGTACATTTGTCGCAATAAACCCATATTTATAGCATTATTATTAACTAAGAGCTAAAAGTTATTCAGGTTATCTTAGTTTTTTTTTTTTTCTACTGTCCTTTTTGTGTTGTAGGATCCCACCCAGGACACCATATAACATTTAATTATTGTGTCTCCTTAGGCTCCTCTTGGCTGTGACAGTTTCTCAGACTTTGTTTTTAATGACCTTGACAGTTTTGAGGAGTGCTGGTAAGATATTCTGTAGGCTTAACCCCTATTGAGATGTAACTGTTTTTCTCATGATTAGATTTAAGTGATGGGTTTAGGGGAGGGAGATCACAGAGTTAAAGGGCTGCTTTCATCACATCAGGTCAAGGGTACATACAGTTGATTTGATCTATGAATGTTGATGTTGACCTTCAATACCTGGCTGATGCAATGTGTGTCCAGGTCTCTTTACTGTAAAGTTACTCTTCTTGCCTCCTTTCCATATTGCCCTCTTTGGAAGGGAGTCCCTCTGCAAAGCCCACACTTAAGGAATAGGTGGTTATGCTCCCTCTTCTTGAGGGTAGAGTATCTACATAAAATGTTTGGAATTTTTCTACATGGAGTACTTGTTTCTCCAACAAACAAGAAACAAGTCCTTAATCATCTTAAAGTAAGTTTTTTGTGAAGGAAAGTGGGTATCACTTTCTGGTTGGTTTAAGTGAATCATAAGGCTATGCAAAGACCAATAAACTAGAATCCAGAGGATCAGGTTTTTGCTTGAATTTTACATAAGAATGTGATTTTAGGCAAGTTACTAATCATTCCTCCCTTCTTTTTTTTAAATTTTTTTTAAGATTTTATTTATTTATTAGTTAGAGAGAGAGAGAGAGAGAGAGAGATCCAGCACAGGCAGACAGAGAGGCAGGCAGAGGCAGAGGGAGAAGCAGGCTCCCTGCCGAGCAAGGAGCCCGATGTGGGACTCGATCCCAGGACGCTGGGATCATGACCTGAGCTGAAGGCAGTTGCTTAACCAACTGAGCCACCCAGGCGTCCCTCATTCCTCCCTTCTAAAAAACACAGCAATTTCAGTCATCATTTGGGGTAGTATTAATGTCACATTTATTTATTCACTTGAGAGAGAGAGAGAGGGAGGGCATGAATGTGGGGTTGGGGGCAGAGAGAGCAGAAGAAGCAGACTCCCCACTGAGAAGGGAGCCTGACATGGGGCTTGATCCCAGGACCCTGAGATCATAACCTGAGCCAAAGGCGGCCACTTAACCGACTGAGCCACCCAGGCGCCCCTATTAATGTCATCTTATGCCTCATTAGCTTTGGCAAGCTTGGGGGAGTGGTGTGAGAGGATTGGAATTCATTTTGTTAGACTCTAATAATGCACGTTATGAAAATATCTGCTTATTTTACTTACCTCTTCATGGGGGGGGTGGGAAGGAGGGAGAAAATCATGTTGTTCTAATAGCTCCTTTTCTGTATGTATGTCTGTGGGCTTCCCTTCTCAGGTTACAGTACTAGCTTATGTGTTAATGCTGAAAATGTAGTTCTTAACCTTTGGGGATTCAAAGGCCTTTGTTTCACTTTTGCTTCAGAGCTCATGTGTATAAATGGCTTTTTTGGCACATAGCTAGCTTGGAAGAGCAGTGTAACGTCCAATAAAGTGGTTAGGACATGTTGCCAATACCAAAGGTACTTAAAACTTAAGAAGAAAGGAAATAAATTCTAAATGTCACCAACATTCCATCAGTTTATTAAGACTCTCCTCCTTATTTCATACTCCAGCCCACCTCTCTGTGGGAGGAGGTTAAGATTTCACCAAAGACTCTCGAAGGACAATGAGAACTCTCAAGGGGATTGGCTGATTGATGTGGAAAGTGAAAAGTGGCATATGTACTCTCAAAACTAAATAGACTTGACCCTGGTGAATCCTTGTACTGATTTCTAATTTAACTGTCTTCATCAAATATTCTAAAAATAAATAACATTTTTACAGATGCTTAAGTGCCTACAGACCAAATGTGCATGCAATATCACACTTACTCATCACAATGAACTCCTGATATAGGTCTCTTTGTACTCTCATTTTATATGTAGGTAAACTGAGGCTTACAGAGGTCAGGTGATTTGTTCAGTGTTATATTGGAGTCCTGGAACATGATCCCCACATCCAGACATTCTGACGCCAGGTCCTGAGTAATTTCCACTACACCATTCACATTTTGGCATGTAAGCCCTGTGTGTATAGACACCTTCCCCCTTTTTATCCTGATGTAGCCCCAGCACCTAGGAACAGTGCCTGGCACGTAATGGATATGCAACAAATATTTGAATATAGGAATGAATGAATGTAATTCCTGCCATTATTAATCTTACCATCTAAGACACACTTAAAAGATAATACCTCATTCCTCCAACAAATATTTATTCAGTGCTTACTATGGACCAAGCCCTTCCTACAGTCAATAAAAGTAGAAAGTAAACCAGTTAATGATCAAAATGCCCCATAAAGGAAGTTTATTAAGTTAGGCATTTTGATGTTTTCCTAGTAGTGCTTCCTTGGGGGTGGGGGAGGGGTAGGAGACAGAAATGCAAGGATAACAAGAATCATGTCAGGAAGGGTTAATGCTGTGAAGCAAGGCAGGGTGAGGTGAGATTCTGGCTGAAGGAGAAAAGCTAGGGGGACAAGGATAGGATGTTTGCAATTCTTAAGCACATTCAATTCTGCATCAGACAAAGAAGGAATGCAGTATAAGTGTTCTACTCAGTCTCTCGTGCCCACCTCTCTCTCTTTTTCTCACACACACACACTGGCTTGTTTAACTTCTGAAGGCACTGAAGAATGAATGTTCAATCAAAAGCTTCAGTTTGAGCCCAGGTACAATTTTATTGAGTAGCTTGTCTTAGTCCTACACAATAGCCTTCATTTCCAAACCGCCTTTGTCATGTATTTCAAGAAGTGCTATTCCCTCTCTTCTGCATTTAAGCTCCAGAGGCTTTATTTATATAGTACCTGTGAGAGGCTGCTTGGTGGAATGGAAAGAATAGTGAACTCGGAGTTGCTCTGACCTTGGACGAGTTCCTTCCCCTCTCGGGGCCTCATTGTCCATATCTGTAGAGGAAGGAGCTCAGGAGCATTCTTTACCTAATTGCACTATATGAAGATGTTCTAGTAAAGGAATAACTATTGCATTTGTGCATTTGATGTCAAAAAAGACATCAAGTAAACACAAACAAGAGAGGGAGAGTGGGAGAAGCAAGAACAACTGTCAAAAGTCACAGTTGCTTAACAGGAAATGCGTACTGTACAACCTTCCCATATCAAGCTAAATGTGCAGAGAGTCTCATTTAAAAGCTGCTATTCTTAGGCTCAGTGCACATGAATGTAAATAAGTACTAAAATCAAAACTTCAGTGCTTACCGCATAGTTGCAATACAAGTGAAATAAACCACACGTGAAAACCTTGCCTGTATGAGCAATAAATTTGAATTCTTTTCAGTTGCTTCTCTGCAGCAGCCAAACTTTCACAAAATGCAACCATCACCACTGCCTCTCCTTGGGGGTAAAGTTGATGCCTACATCGTTTGAGAGAGGACTGTGCCCCTGTAGCTCGTTTGCTCCTGAAAGTGAAATGAACCCGAAATTACAGGAATCTTGGTTGTGCTGCTTTTGATTACACGGAGCCCTAATTACACGGAAGGTGACTTTCATATTAAGAATTTTAATCCTCTTGGCATCCAACTAAATCTGAGAAGGACTAGTTCAATCTCTCATTCATAGATGGGGAAACTAAGACCCAGGGTGATAAAATGACTTGCCTGAAGTGCTGCCAGCTCCTTTCACTGGTAGCAAAGCCAGAACTGTATGTTCCACACCTGCTTGGTAGCTTACTGCCCTTCCTACCATCACGTAGTTGAGCTCAGTGACTAGATACTGACTGTCTGCAGCATACTACCCTCCCTGTTGGTATACTTGTTTAAATCTTTCCTTTTAAGTGCACAGTGTTTCTTTCATTATACTTTCTCAGCCTTTTTCTTGCTGATCCCTTCCCACTTTCCAGTGTCTTGGTTTGCGGATCCAACGATCTCTTCCTACCAGTCTTTAAACACTGGCAGAAGGAATTGGAGGCCCAATTCGCCACACCATAACTCAAATCACTTCCAGTTTCTCCACATTTCAGTTAGGGACCACAAATTACTCATGTACTGATACCATAGATGCCCCGGCATTGGGAGACCCACGGTTTGGTGTCTCCACTGTGTGCAGCAGCTAAGCCCACCCAAACACGGATAGTTACATGCTAACAGCCCTTGCTAGCCATTGTGTACTCTTGGTTTCATAAATGAAGTTAGGTGAACTGAAGTTCCTGTGACCCTAAAGGAAGTCAAAACCAGTGCCTAGGATTTGGTGAACATGTCTACTTCTCCTCTAAATCTCCTTCTTTCTCAGATTGAAGGACCTTCATCTCAGCATTTGTATGGTGGTAATGCTTACCAAATTGTTAATTCTTTTGGACTTCATCTGACTTCTCTATTTCTTCCTGGATTGTGGCTACCAGAACACAAGTTATTCTGGAGGTTCTACGGTAGGTTTGTCTATTGATAGGACCATATATTTTGTTTTGTTTCCAGCACTCCCTAAGATACGGTGCCTAGCATTTTGTGTGACTGTGGATCCTTGAGCTACTGTCTTCAGAAAACAACAGATCAGTTTCTTTCTTAGGGTAATTCTTAGTTCTGTATCTAAAGTTATTGATGAGGGGGTGCCCTGGCTGGCCTAGTCAGTAGAGCATGATTCTTGATCTTTGGGTCATGAGTTCGAGCCCCATGTTGGGCATAGAGCCTACTTTTAAAAAATCGGGTTATTGGTAGGCACTGCCATATTCTTGCACACATTAGAGCTCATATACACATTTGTTTTCCTCTCTTAGCTAGGTTTTGATGTAATTTAGCACTTCCAACTCAGCATTACAAACCAGGAGCTGCTTGTGTCTCTCGTGAATTCTTGTGACCTCTCAGAGGACTTCTACTACTAGCTTTGCTGGTGAACATTTCAAGTAAGAACATAGAATCTTGGGATTTGAAGAGGTCTTATAATTCATCTAATCTGTTGCCATTGTTATGAGGTCATACCTTTAGATACCTTTAGTGGCAGAAAATTCATTACTTTCTAAGGGAGCTCCTTGTATTTTGGACAACTCTAACTACTAGAGAATGTTAAGCCAAAATATGCCTTCCATGGAAACTAAGAGCCCTAGTGGTCCTCTCTTGGGATCACAGAAAACATGTATCATCCCTCTTGTATATGCAACTCTAAGGTCGTGTATTTGAAGACCACAATGAAGTCCTGTCACATCCTCTGCCTTTGCCGTGTCATCCCTTTATCAAGTTCGGCATCCCCAACACTCTTTGTGGTTGATGCTGCTCCATTTGCATACTTGTCCTTTTGTTCTTACTCTTTGCTTTACTCTTAAAGCTGGGACTCTAATTATATAAAAAATTAAATTGGTTTAAATAAAAATTAAAAAAAACTAATTGGCTTAAAACATCCTATGGTGTAGAATCTCATCAGAAGCTTCCCATCCATTATTTTATTCATTCATTCATTCATTCAGTATTTATTGTCAGTCATTGTACTTCATGATGGAAACACAACATTGAAACAAATGTGGATATGACCTCCAACAGATCATGGTTCAGAAAGAAGGAAGGGCAAGAAAGAATTATAACAGAGGTATGCTTGGAGCAGTGGTGACACAAGAGGGGAATGACTGGGAATCAGGACAGTTTCACAGAGGATATGCTAAAACAGGATCTTAAAAGAAGAGTAGGAATTCACTGGGAGAAAGAGGGGAATGGTACTCCACAGAGGGAATAGCCTACACTAAACCACGTGGATTAGGAGACCCTGCCTTGGGGAACTGTAAGGAGTTTTGGGAGTCCTGAGAGGGACCCTCAAGATCAGGAATAGAGAGATGAGGAACTCCACCTAAGGCTCAGGACCTTGCACATAGTAGGAATTCCCATTACATCCAGCCAACACCCACCAAGTGCAAAAACAATCGGCCCATTAATATCCACCAGCCAAGCTAGGCAGAAGAGGCTGTTTTGACTCTAACAGCCCAGGGGGCTTAGTGGCAGTTGACAGATCAGATCAGATTTTGCATTTTTCAAAAGGGCCAGTGACTATCTGCTTTTGAAGTACATGGCTGAGTGATTTACACAGTGACATCAGATAAGGAGAGGAAGCCCTTTAGGTGTTCCCCACGTGTGTTACTCAAATTCCTCTCTACATGTGGAACAAAGAAGCTCTAGGGTAGCACACCTCTACCCAGTCTGTGCTGTGCACTCTGTTCTGGACCTCTCTGAGCTCTGTTCTCCCTCCATGCCCAAGCTCTATCAGCCTGTGGACTGCAGACAGGTGGGGTCTGACACTGCCCCTTTTGGATGTGCCTCTCTTCCCCCCCCAACCCCACAGATGCCCCAACCTGAGGGGTTGCATATAGAGCCAAGTAGGGGTGTGTTCCTCATTGAAGTGGAGTGAGGTGGCAAGGAAGACCCAGAGTAGGGGCGTCTGGGTGGCTCAGTTGGTTGAGTGTCTGCCTCCAGCAGATCCTGGGGTCCTGGGATCAAGCCCCGCATCAGGATCCCTGCTCAGCGGAGAGTCTGCTTCTGCCTCTCCCTCTGTCCCTCCACCTTCTTGTGCTTTGTTTCTCTCTTTCTCTCTCAAGTAAATAAATGAAATCTTAAAAAAAAAAAAGATCCAGAGAACCTAGGTATCGCATCTCTACTGCCCCACTCAGTAGCTCCCAAAGCAACCCAGGGAACCCTGAGAATATCAAATGTTCCATCCATCTTCCAGATTCTTGCTGAGACCTGCTGGAACTAAATACAACTGAACCTGAGGCTTACCCGATTGGGCCCCTGATGTCACCCAAAGGAGCAAAACCGTATCATCTCACCTTTATGGTTCTGGTCACCAGAGGCTGATTGTTATTTATTTCAGAGTGGATTGTCTTGAAGATCTCAGATAATATCAGCTCAAATTTCTACAGATGTAACTACCATTGAAAACTAATGACCAAACATGGATCTTTGTCGTGTTTAAATAGACATGTAGTATATGCGGTGCTGTGAGGAATTTAAAGACAAATTAGAATGGCTATTGGCCTTTAGGAGCTTGGAATCTAGTTGGAGAAACAAAGCATAAGCAGACTGACACATTGTTGTTGTTGTTACTCTTTTGCTTTTTGTACTTACAATTTCTGCTTCGTATATATTTTTAGGCTGGTTCTCCTAAGTGGACAAGAGCAGGCATTTGCCTATCAGGAGATGGAAGACACTGAGGATTTTGTGGGTCAGGGGCCTCATCCAGGTAACATCCCTACAACATTCCCTGATGGAGTAAATAGTTCCGATTTATCATTATATAATAAAGGGCCGATGGGTTGAGACTGTATTTAATTATAGTTAGTGTTCCTTCATCTTTATTCAAAAGCTGCTTTCTTATGACACGATATAATAGTGAATGAATATCAATTATTTCAACAATAGCTTAAAATAGAGCTATTCATAATGTAGTGGCCTGTCCGACCAGCAATTATATTTGTATATCCAGGCTCCCCTTCCTTTTATTTTTTTTTTTATATTTTAAAAGATTTTATTTATTTAAGAGAGAAAGAAAGAGAGAGATCACAAATAGGCAGGTGGTGGGGGTGGATGGTAATGCGGGCTCCATCCCAGGACCCCAGGACCCCAGGATCCTAGGATCATGACCTGAGCTGAAGGCAGAGGCTTAACCCACTGAGCCACCCAGGCGCTCCACTCCCCTCCATTTTAAAAAGAGGTTCCAGAAAGCCATCTTGGATTTTCTGAGGGTAGTCTCTCTTGGAATGGGCAATGTAAGGCCACTGGAATCATATCAGGTGGTTTTTCTTAGAAGGGGAGTTATAGGGTGAATGCCTTTGGAGTCAGTGAGGGCGGCCTCCCTCCCTAGAAGGCTGATGTAGGGCCCCCGGAGCCAAGGAGGGAGCCTTCCCTAGGAGGATGCAGGAGAGTAACCCCTAGGTACAGAAAACAGGGAGTATCACATCCTTTGTGTTTTGAGAGGAAAAATTCCTCACTCACAGGGGATGAAAACCTTTAGGGGCAAGAGGTACACAGTTTCTGGGTCAGTGGGGTGGTGGCTAGCATCCGAGGCGTGGCTGGGCATGTAAATGGAAAGAAGATAACACTGGGGCTCCCTTGGTTGAGTTTAGCCCTAAGAGCTTGCTTGGAAGACCCGCGGCACTCCTGGATTAACGAAGCCTGCATCCTTTGTCAGGCTTTTAGGGATCAGTTTCAAAAGCGACACCTTGTGGCAGCAAGAAGCAACAGCAGCAGTAGACTAGCTTCGGATGCCCTCCCACCCGCACTGCTCTTTTTCTTGAGATTCCCTTTAAAATGCTGTAAAGGGGAGGGAGAGCTTGAGCAGTTATAGGGGATGAGACGATATGTGGCCAGTTCAGACCAGTTCATTCCAGTTACAATCTATATAGCAAGACTAACCTGAATTGGTCTAAATCCCAGATAGAATACTTTCTCCTTTCCAAGTGGCTTTTCTTTTCAGAAACTGAAGACAAAGTTTAAATCCTGCTGTTTCATCTGACTTCTTAGCCTTTGCTTTAGTTGAGAAATAAGCTCCACATCTTTTATCAGATTAATTGCCAGTGCTTATAAAATGGAAATAAAGGCCATGGATGCATGGGCCCATCCCTTGTTTTATACATGTGGCTAAGATACTATGCACGTATTGTTTGCAAAAAGGAGCTCCTGGGTTCCCAAGTTGAGATCAAAGCCCGACATTCTTCACTTTCCTCAGCAGGTTGTAGAAACTTCCTAGAATCCCGAGAAACCTTTTATAACATGGACAAAAATATTCTTCGGCCTATTGCTGGCCTAGGGAGGCCTAAGTGGTAGATTCTTTTTTTCCCCTGCTTCTTCTCCAGCTCCAACCACTGAGCCAGCAGCTTGGTATTTAATTCTAGGCAGTCCTTCAACTAAACCATGATGAATTCTTTCAGTTGAGCTCAGTTAAAGAAGCTAAAATGTCTGAGGCAGAAGGGTCTGAAATACAAGCTCTTTCAACTCCCTCTCACCGCGGGAGCATGAGGTGGCCAAGAGTCAGGCTTTGGCAAACAGCACCCAACTGTGCTGAGGTACTATCTGGGCCGTAAGCAGGCTCCAAGACATGGCAGGGTTTATGCTAGAAGCCGTAAGGCTGAACCAAGGGGGAAGGCCAGCTAAACTGTCTGGAACATCTGCTGTCTGGAGCCCAGTGGTGGAGGCTAGGCCTTCTGCACAGGCTGCCATCTTGGGTCTCAGAGTGAAACTTCTTCTCTGTGGTTCTTCAGGGAAAATGACCTCTCAGTGTTATGCTCAGTTTTGGGGCCTCACACTCCTGGTTGAGCTTGGAGTGCCATGACTCTTGGGGATCAACTTTTAGGGTTCATCTCATGGCCATTTCCCAAGGTCTAAACTGATTCCAAGAGCACTGGGTTAGGATCCTTGCCAATCACCTTGACTCCAAAGACCTACCTATGGCCCTTTTCTAACCAGGTGAAGACTGCCAGTGGGTATTTTCCAAGATGCATCCAAAGCACAATGTTTTGGTTGTATCCTCTCCTGAGAATTATGGACCCTACCAGCCCTTCACTTCATAAACGAGGGAAACCATTAAAGGGAATAAATCTCTGGAGTACTACAAAGATTTGCTGCTTGGGGATTTCTCTTATTTTTATGTAAGGAAGCAGCTGCTAATGACTTTCAGTGAGGAAGGGGGAAAATTCTTCCAAATTCAACCTTGGAAGGGCATCCACTGGTAGAACACCCTCCCACGCTCTTATATTGAGTATATTCTTGTCATGCCTCTCATCTTACAGACGGTCAAGGAGAAATGATTTGCCCTGGTCATGTGGTCCCTTCTTTATTCTTCATTCTGCTCCTGATCAGTTTCTTTCCCAGTCTGGAGAGACTTCCTAGAGGCCTTCCTTCACCCCACACTTAGTCATATCTTGGGCTTCTCTGTACACAGTTGGTGTTTAGTGAAGAATATCCAGCCATTTTGGTGACTCAGGATTTCCAGATTTTTCATTTCATTTCAATATACGTCCTGGAGAGATATGTTAGACTGCATTTTGGAGCTAGAGGCGAAGTCCTATGACTCTGGGAAATAAAAACCAGACTAGAATGGCCCAGCAGTGCCTATCTCTGATAGGAGTTTATAGGCATACAGAGGTGTCAGGAGCCTTCTGAGAATCTTTGGGTTTGTGTACTGATAGAGGCCAGGCAAATATACTGTGCCCCAAGACCTCTAATTTTATATAACCTCTGTTTATCTCTAGTTGATGATGATGTATTTAAAGGACCAATGAAAAAAAGAAGACGTTCAGATAGAGACCAGCGGTTCCGCGCATTTCCCTCCGTGGAACAAAGTGCTCTTAAGGAATGTGAGTATTATGACCTTGCTGTGTGGCTTGTATTAATGTGGCTCTGTTCTTTTCCAAATGTGTGAAAATGCTCAAAGGAGGAGAAGGTTCAGATGGAAAAAAGGATGAAATATTTTCAAATGATCCTGATCCAGAAAAGGAGGCCTTGGGGCAGGGATCTATAATTTGACAATTCATCTCTAGAAGTCTCTGGATAGGAGAATTGTTATCAAAATAACCTCTTCCTGATTAGGATAATGACTGTGAAGATGGTTGGTTTGGTGCCTTGGTGAGTGCTTCTATGATGCCCTGGCAATTTTTCTTTTTATGACCACAGGAGAGAAGAATCTAGAAGGGCTATAGCCCACAGCAAAGCATATGCTGACTTCTGTTACAGGGGGTTTTGGAGCATCCTGGGTCCTTGGGAGGCTCTCACAATCAATAATTGCTATCTCCCATAAGCAATCATCGCTAGTGTCAGATAACTTGCTATCATATTTAATTGGCTTTTCATTTCATTTCATTTCTTTCTTTCCTTTCTGTGTGGTATTGAGCACATTCCTCTTCTGGAGATGTAGTACTTCATCTCTGCCAGATATGTGCCGGCTAATACATTCCTGTTAATTCCAGATGAAAAATTAGAGTCACGGGCCAGAAGGGTTTTGAGCAACACTTATCAGAAACTTATCCAGTCTGTCTTCCTGGATGACAGCATTCCTAATGGAGTCAAATATCTCATGTGAGTCTGATATCAGCTCCCCATCAAATCTTCCATCCATTCTTTCCTTAGGTGATCGTAGGTGCTTTTCTCCAACAATGAAAAGGAATTTTCAGTTAGAAACTAAGCAAAGAAGGCCGAACATTTATGTAGCTATGGGGTATTATTTATTATTGATTGATTGATTGATTATTATTGCCATTCATTGGGTTGTCACACTTACTAGGTAACCTATTAAATACTTTACATATATTGATTTTCATTTACTTGTCCCAATACCCCTATAAAGTAGGAACTATTTTTATCTTCCCTATTTTACTGAACTTGTGGCTTAGAGAGACCAAGACATGAGCCAAGGTCACACTGTTGGTAAACTAAAGGGCCTGAATCCAACCCACACTGTGTGAAACTCTAGCCTGTGACCTCAGCCACTGGGCAGAGCAGAGTTGAAGCACTTGATTGGTGCCCAGGCCGAATCTTCCTTAGAAAGTCTCTGCGTTGCTCCCAGTAATGCTGTACTTCTGCCTAAAATTTATTTCTAGGATCAAGACTATGTAATTTCCATAGAACACAAACAAGGATGCTTCACATCAGGATAGGCATTATAGAGTTTGTATAGAATTATCACTACCATGTATTTTTGCATAATCTCCTTTGAGGATCATGATGACTCTATGTGGGAAACAGGGACTAATATTCCCTTCTGGTCAAGAAAGTCGCAGAGATTCAAAAAGATTTTTTGCCTGGGATTGCAACTCAGTTCCTTCATGTTCTATTTTGGTATTCTTCTCACTATGCTTTGATGACCCTGACCATGTGCATTTAAAAATCAATTTAGAAACAGGCTTCTTGCCTTGATTGAAAAACCGTCATTGGACCCAATCTACATTGGATTATTTGGAAGTACAGGGGCTGGGAAGAGCTCCTTGATCAATGCTATCATCCAGCAAGCAATGTTTCTACCAGTATCTGGAGAAAGTATATGTACATCATGCATTGTACAAGTGAGCTCAGGCTGCTGTGAGCAGTATGAAGCCAAAATCCACCTTCTCTCTGACCAGGTAAGTGTCCCCTCCCAACCTCCATCCCTTCTTCCCTCCCTCCCTTCCTCCCTCCCTTCCTTCCTCTTTCCCATCCTTGTTTTCCTTCCTTCCTTTTTCCCATCCCTGTTTTCCTCCCTCGCTCCCTCCTTTCTTTCCTCCTTCCCTCTCTTCTTTCCTTCCTTTTCTTTCTTTCCTTCTCCTTCTCTATTAGAGATTAACATAATATTCCTTGTAGATATAGCTTATGCCTTTGTCAAATGAAAAGAACATAGTACAGAATGAGAAAGCTCCGTAGAGCAAGATGGGGGTTCTAGCCTGCATCCTGTAACTGTTGTTATGGGGCTTTGGGCAAGCATTTCCTTCCTTGGGTTTCCTGAATGACAAAACAAGGGGTTTGGATTAGATGATTCCTTGCTGGATTCCATGATGTTAGAGTTTCTGAATATGCAGCCCCTCCCAGAATGGACTCCCTTTTTCCTTGTTTTCCATGTCTGTGTCATGAGGGGCTTGGCCCTACTCTCCCTTGGCAGGAGTGGAAGGAGGAGCTGAAGAACTTGACTAAACTCCTGCACAGGACAGAGGAACCAAACAGAGAAGAGGCAGACGTGTGGGACAGGGATGATGCTGTGGAGGAAGCCATCTGGAAGCTACAGATGTTTTACGGAAATGGAGCGGAAAGAAAGAGCTATGAAGAGCTACTAAGGGCAAGACCCAAAGGAAAGATTCCCACCTCCAGAATCATCACCCTCAAGGCAGAAGAGGTAGGCTTGAGATTTCTTTCTTCATTTTATCATGAGTCACAAGTTTAAGAATTGAATCCACTGAGGAAATTTGCTCACGGCACAGTGTTTTTGTTGGAAATAAGTTCATAGGCACAGTGTTTTTGTTGGAAATAAGTTCATACCCGAATCAGAAGTATCCCTGGCCGAGTTCTTTTTCATTGTTTATGGCTGTCAAATGAGAAATGTTAGTGTCTGACTGGGGCGTCTTTTGTGCCCAGGGAAGACTATTTATAGCTACTTGAGGATTAATTAAGGATGCTTGGGGCTACATATGTCTAAAAACAAAACCATCCAATTTATAATGGCTTAAATGAATAGGGATTTATTCATTTTCTTATATAAGAAGCCTGGAAGCAGCTGGGTTTGTGGGTTGGTTCAGTGGTTCATCAATGTCAAGATCAACACGTCCCGGGCTCCCTTGGACTGTCCTCAAACTTGTTGCCTCATACTCATAAGAGGCTACTGAAGTGCTAGACTTCACAGTTGGCTTCATGGAAGAAAACAATGGATAAAAAGTTGGCACCAACATCTCCCCTTTCCTGGGAAAGTAAAACTTTCTCAGAAACATCCCCAATAAACTTCTGGGTAGAATTTCCTGTTCAGAGGATTCAGTCACATGGCCTTTCTAGCTGAAAGGGAGTCTAAAGCAAGAAGCAAGTATGTTGTGATTGGCTGAGACCAATTTGAATCCACTGCCCAAACAAACAAACAAACAAACACTATTCTGCTAGCATGGGTGAAGCACAGGATGGATATTGGATACGCAGCTACAATAAAACTGAAATACCACAGTTACATCTCAGTGAATGAGGGCACAGATTCAAAGTCTGAGTCCAGGATTCTAAACTGGACTGAGGGAAACTGAGCTTGCCTTCCAGAATAGTTTGTCCTGAGCCAGCTTACTGGGTTGAGCCACCTTCTTATACAAAGGGACTTTTCAAGGACATGCTTTTTCTTTCACACTGCCTTTAGGGTATCTGCTTTATTTATTATTTTAAAGATTTATTTATTTATTTCAGAGAGAGAGAGAGCTTGAGTGGAAAGGGCAGAAGGAGAGAGAGAATCCCAAGGAGACTCTGCACTGAGCAGGGAGCCCGACACAGGGCTCGATCTCATGACCATGAGGTCACGACCTGAACTGAAACCAAGAGTCAGACACCCAACCAACTGTGCCACCTAGACACCCCAGTATCTATTTTATTTTTAAATTAAATATCTTGAAGAACTTTTATCAACTTCTTTTCACATTTTCCTGTTATTTCATTAAAATTGATGAATTCTGTGATTCCCTACCCAGATTGCAACAAACCCCCTGATTTAATCTCAGCTCTCTTAAGAATTTCTGTTCTTATCTTTCTTTCAGGACTATTCCATAGATATTTATTAACAATGACCACCAAAGGGGCGCCTGAGGTGGCTCAGTTGGTTAAGTGTCCAACTCTTGATTTTGTCTCAGGTCATGATCTTAGGGTCATGGGATCAAGCTCCATGCTCAGCAGGGGGTCTGATGGAGATTCTCTTTCTCTCTCTTCCTCTCCCTTTGCCCTTCTCCCCCAATGCTGTCTCTCTCTCTCTCAAATAAATAAATAAATAAATAAATTTTTTAAAATGACCAACATATATCCCAAGTCGTCTGTCTTGAAGTAGTATCCTGGTAGAGATTTGCTGCCACACATGGTTGCTGGCATGGATGTGTCCTTGTTTAGCTAGGAACAATGGACTGAGAACAAGTCCCCATCACCCCCCCATCATTAAAACATTCTGGAAATGCCTACACATCAAGATTTTTTTGTACTTGGAAGAGAAATTTTAAAAACCTTTTTAAAGATCAATTTCAGACTAATTTTCAATTTGGGAAATATGGTCACCATGTCACCATTAATTTTTCAAAGTCAGATCTTTCTGGTAATCCAAATATTTGCATTAGCAATGGGGGAAGAATGCCCTCTCTCCAAAATGTAGACAATTGCATATTAATAATGTTAATTTTAGAATTGAAATGGAATTTAGAAGTTGAAATCATTATCCAGTGAAACTATAACTTTGCTGAAGCCCCATTCTAACTGGTTCTGGTTTTTTTCAACGTACATTTAAGGAGCTTGCACTTTCTGATCTCCAGGGTCCTTTCTGGCTCTCAGAGCATAGCACCTTTGCAGATGGGATCACAGGTCTCCCAGAGCCCATTGCCCAGTGCTGTTTCTTACCATTACTCAGTGTACCTTCGCTGAATCCAAATCACAGCTGATCCGGGTTCGAGGAACTGGGAGAACATCTGTTATGTGTGACTTTGTCCTTGTTCCTCAGGCAGGAGAGCTGTCTGTCAAGCTGGACCCCTACATCCGGACTCAGAGGAGAGACTTGGATGGAGAGTCAGCTGAGACACAAATTTGGCCCTTGATCAAACACGTGGAAGTTACTCTTCCCAAATCAGAGCTGATTCCAGAAGGCGTTGTACTGGTGGACATCCCAGGCACGGGCGACTTCAACAGCAAGAGGGATGAAATGTGGAAAAAGGTGATTCTCTTTCCTGTGACTTTGTTCCCTCCTCCCTCAACTCCCCCATCCTCTCTAAAACAACAAAGAATGGTCTGCTTCAGCTGCTGGGATTGTAGGAGCTCAGGGAGTTAGATTCTTCTATTTGCTAGGTCTACTGAGGTCAATGGCAGGAGAGAGGTGGCCAGAGAAACTGGGGAGGGAGGAATTGTGAGGCAGGCCTGGAAGCTAGAACAAGAGTAGGAAGAACAGGGGAAAGGACAGCAACCGAGTAGAGCAGACTAGGAATAAGCAAAGGAAATGCAGACAGAGTGGGGAGAGGGAGGCCAAGGGGTGGGTACAAAGTGGAGAAGCTGAGAGCCAAGCACCAAGGAGCCAGGAGGCCACTAAGGTGTTTAGCTGTAAGGCACAGAGGCCTGCTAAAGCAATCCCAAGCCAAGAGGGGTTAATCGAAAAGAGTATCTGAGCATCTGAGACAGCGAGACCTCAGGGTCTCCTATCAGGACAGAAGCTGCCATTGTCTCTCTCACCCTCTGCCTGGCTCTTGGGACTATTTCTCTTTGAGAATCTCTCTGCAAAGTCCTGCTTTTCACTTAGCTTTCTCTACTTAGCCCTTAGGTTCCACATCATGGAGAATGACCCCCCACCCCTTCTCTAATGACACTGTAGTTCATACGCCTATGACTGTTTGACTTCAGTCTCTATGCGTTTTAGTTCAAATTCCTAAGAAGGAAAATGGGACCAAGTACTTCCCAGCTAATGCTTAACCCTCTCTGGCATAAGCATCTATCCTTAGTGCAATCAGCTGTGGCTGAAGTGGTGGTTGAAAGTCTGTCCTTTCAGCCAAAATCTTGGGTAGGGTTTCAAATCTCGGCAGATGAAGTTGGAGCTGACAGGGCACCCCCAGATATGTCTACAGCCAGAGAGTTAAGCATTGGGGTGGTTAGATCTGTACCTAATGATTAGAGGTTGAAACATCTTTTAAGAATTTATCTCTTTGTTCATTTGCTTTTCATTCATCAAGCACATATAATATGTAAGACAATACTGAGGATGCAAATATTATAGCTAATAATAATAATGATAGCAGACATTTACCAAGCGTATGCTTTATGTTAGGTACTGATCTCAGTGAAGGAAGTTGCCCATTATCACCCTGGGGATTTTAACCCAGGCAGGATGGCTCAAGAGCCTCTCTGCTCTTCAACCCTATAAACCTATGTGGTAAAACAAAGCGAAAATAAAAGATGCAGAGCATGGTCTTTAATGTTAAGAAGCGTGTGTGTGTGTGTGTGTGTGTGTGTGTGTGTGTAATGTTTGTAAATGAACAGCAAAAGTAGATTCTTGCCTTTTGGAAGGATACACACCCAACCATTAACAAGAGTTTCTGTGTTTACTACCACTCTTTACTATACACACCTGTGTATTGTTTGTATATTTTGCATGAACATGTAATCCCCATATAACTAACAAGCTGAAAGCAAAATAAACCAATGTTGAATGAGAAGCAGAGCCTTCCTGCAAGGGGCTTAGGGTCTAACAGGAGAGAAGACACCTACAGATGACTAAATCCTTGGCAGATTGTGATATATGAGAAGTCCGAGGTGCTATCAACACTCAAAAATAGAAATTACCTTCAACAAGAGACCTCATTCCTTCAGCAAACACCCACTGAGTCTCTCCTCAGTTTTGCATCAGGTTTTGGATGGATGGAAACAAAGTCCTTGCCCTTGGCGGTCTTGTAGTCTGGAAGAGAATCTAATTAGTTATATTAATTAACAAACCATGTTACTTAACAACTAAGGTGCATTCTTTTTGCATGTGAGGATAGCTTCAGAGAGGGCACTTAAGCCCAGTTATCACCAGAGAAGATTATTGAGAATGGGATCCCTCAGCACTATTGTAGGTCAGAGAGCAGCAAAGACCCAGAGGAACGAAGGAGCCAAGTGTTGGGGGAAGGATGAGTCTTTTGGGGTGGCTGGAGGTAAGGAGTGTGGGGGGTAGGGGAGAGGAGCACAGAAGGTAAACCCAGAAAACTTGGGAGTTGGCCTTGAATACTACCCTTCCTGGGGAAGCTCGAAGGATGAGAGGTACTGGGGTATGTGATAGAGAGAGAAAGGGTGTCTTCAGGCAAGGAGCTCAGAAGCACAGGGTGGGAACATGGGGACGAGGCATAGGACTGGAGCTGCAAGGGGACTGGGCATGAGGGCTGGGATCAGTGAGTCATGATCGGCACAGCGCTGTAGAAGTCTCCATAGAGAACCATCAATTCTCTGCTATTCGCAAACTTTAAATTCTGCGGATTTGTGCTAAATGCATGACTGTAGGCCAGGGGAGCTTTGAGAACAGTTTGCAGTCAAGATTGGGACGACAGTATCAGGAGGACGGCTGACAGATAATCAGCCTGATTTTACAGATGAGGAAATAAGGGTTCAGAGAGGGGAAGTAATTTGCCCAAGACCACACAGCTCCCAAATGGCAGAATTTGAACCTGAGAGCAGGTCCCCACCTTCCCAGCTGAGGCTCTCTCTCTCCCCCCCAGGACCTCCCATAATAGTTCTTTAAGATATAGGCAGTCTGAACGTTCTTCCCCTTGGTGGTCTGCTCAGGTCCTGACATGAGAGCCTTTGTTTCTTGAGGTTCTTGTCACGCTTGGATGAAATAGCCAGCCTTGGCTAGTTGCAGGCTAGGCCCAGGAGCAACAGCCTAGGGAGGCAGCCAGCCTCTCTCCCTGGAGGGAGCCATGGCTGCTGCCAGTTGTGATATGCTGGGCAGCCTATCAAAGGCTGCTCAGAACAGAGGAGCCAGCAGATCTGGCCCAGAACAGCCTCTCTGAGGAGGTCGGGCTACAGTGAAGGGATGGTTCCCGGCCTGTTCTGCTTGGCCTCAGCTCCCCTGCATGCCTGCGGTTTTGTGAGATTCTCTCACGTGGAGTGACTAAACATTCCCCACCTTTTAGGGAGAACAGAGCACAGTGCCCCCTCCCTCTTCCCTCTAGCTTCCCACCTGCTGTCCCTAAGCTAAGACTATTATGAATTCATGTGTCTCTGTCTGCCGCCTTGAAGTCATGACAACTTCGGCCTGTCGCCTGAGCTCTCTGAGGCCCCCTTCTCATCATGGGAGGGAGGGTTGGGCTGGCGCAGATGCCACCCCACTCATTCCTAAATTCAGTTGCTCTAGGTAGGCTTTTTCATTCTTCTGAGCCTCTAACTTGACCAAATCCTGGCAGTCAGAGCCTTGTGTAGGGCCAGAAATTTGCAGTCCTCTTATAAACATTTAGGAAGCACCTGCAGTTTCCCAGGACCATGGGAATACAAAGGTGAAAGAGGCCTTGCCCTGGGGGAGCTGGTAGCCTGCTATCCTGCTATCTTCCACAACCTGAATGAAGAGCTAGAAACTTCCCTAGATAGATTATAGCTTGGGAAATGGAGGGAGCCAGTTGTTTTTATTTTCCTGCCTCAACAGGAGTCCATCCATAAGGAGGAGGCTCAGGGCCCACAGTTGTATGGCCTTCAAACTGATCTTTAGCCTCCTGATCTTTTACCTCTGTAAAACGGTGAAGTTTGTCTAACTCTGGAGATAGACAGTTTAAAAATAATGATCCACAAAGCCAAGAGGTACATGGACAGAGGGTTGAGGATGCCGAGCAGGTGGGAGGCTCCAAACCCTCCATCTCCAGTTCAACTAAAGCAGTTCAATTTTAAAAAATCCTTTGGAAATTGTCCTAAGATTTCAACTGAAAAAGGCTTCACCACTAAAAATAAACTCAAAACTCAAGATTTCTCAGCCTCAGCACTGTTGACATTTTGGGGGGCTGCTCACCTGGGCACTGAAGAATGTTTTAACAGCATTCCTGTCCTCTACCCCCGCCCACTAGCTTACCCCAAGTTATAACAATTAAAAATGTCTCCAGGGGGGCTAAGTCAGTTAAGCGGTTAAGTGTGTGCCTTCCACTCACGTCATGATCCCAGGGTCCTGGGATCCAGCCCAGAATCTCACCAGGAAGTTGACTTCTCCCTCTCCCTCCGCCCCTCCCCCTGCACATACTCTCTCCTTCCCTCAAATAAATAAAATAAAGAAAGAAAGAAATAAACCCCAAAGTAAGAACCATTGGCATGAAGCAAAATAATGGTTTAATTAGCAAGTCACAAACTTGTTACACCTCTATGCACGAAGTGCTGTCCTGCGGAACTCAAATAATCTCAATCCCTGAACTGGACCAGCTTTTCATTTATATGGAGAGGTAAAACAAGTGAGAACATCACAGTAAGAGAAATGTCACAAGGCAGCACACGATTATTTGTCACATGAAAGTTGCGTATCTGATAGAGCCATATTTACGATTTTAATTGTAATTTCATGTTCATTGACCCTTGCAATTTGAATCGTAATTTTTCTGGCTCCTTGCCCTCACGTGGTGGCAGTGCGCTGCATATGCAGGGGCAGTCAAATGTGGAACTGATGCCCTGTGCTGATAACTTTGGGGTCGATGCATGACCAGTAACTAGTTCTGGAAAAACAATAATTTTCCCTAGGAGACAACTGAGGTAAAGCAAGCCAGCAATGGATCTGGGGCTGGAGGTCTGATTTCTTGAAATCTATCAATCAGTAATGCCACAAATAGCTATGAAGTCTCCAGGAGGGACCAATCGCTGTTCCAAAGGGTGATGTGAATTCCAAGCTGAAAAGTGCTATCTCTTCCCTTCAAGTACCTCACAGTCTAGGGGTGGTGTGGGGTCAGGCGAGGTGAAGCAGTAAAGAGAGCCCAGCCTACGTATTAACTCTGAGAGATACCATGACAGGTAAGTCCAGGTGCTGGAGGGTGCGGAGGAGGGGTGGTCAATCCAAAGGGCGAATGGAGGTCAAGCAGAGGTCATAGCAAGTGCAAAGGTCCTGAGGGATGAAAGACCAAGTTATATCTGAGAAACTTTAAGAAGCTCAGCCTGGCTGGTACATGGAGAATGTGGTGGGGAGAGCTGAGAGGCAGGACTGGGGATGGGACAGAGCGACATAAATGTGCGGAGGACATAAATGATACACTAAGGGCTCATGTCCTCTACAACTGAGATGCCAGTTATGTTCTTAAAACTATTGTGGTTCTGTTTCACAGACCATTGATAAATGCTCAGTGATCTGGGTGATCAGTGACATTGAAAGAGTTTCTGGAGGGAGAGCCCATGAAGACCTGCTGAATGAGAGCATCAAAGCCTGCCAAAGGGGCTTCTGCAAGGACGTGGCACTGGTGGTCACCAAGACCGACAAACTCCACCTGCCAGAATATCTGAGGTACAGGGCTGGGCTCGCGAGCCCGTGGGCTTTCCTCCATGGGTCCCAACTCCCAAAACGACAGAGCTTTGACCCCTTGGGCATTGCAGACCCAGGGAAGCAACTGCTGGGGATTAAAGAGAAGTCTGGGGAACCTCTGAGGATATTAGGACACTTGGGTAGATTGCCTTGGGAATCTGAACTCTGTGGGCCTTCTAACAGAGTAGCTGCTCAATACCCAGTAGGTTGTCCCCATACAGGGTGCCACTCATGTGTAGGAGGTGCAAAGAGCACCTCCTAGAGTTGTGATGGCCCCCCACAGATGTGGGACATGGAGATGCCCCCACAGCTGGTAGGCAGAGTCTAGAGTGCTGTCTGACAAGGCACAACCTTGAAGTGTAAGAATCTGTTTCAGGCTTTAAACCCCTATGGAACAAGGTTCTTGGTGTTTCAGAGCTTTGGCCAAAAGTAGCAGCATTCTGACTAAATTTTAGTGGAAGGTAAGCATTTTAGAGTTTAATAGATGTTAAAGTGTGCCCATTTCCACATGGATCTCTGTACCTCTGTAACCAAGAGAGCCATAACTTACCTTCTCAACTGGCACGCTTTGAAAGTGGAAAGTGGGTGTTCTTAACCCTTACAGCAAGTATCAACCGATCTGTCCTGGGTACACGGGCATGTGGTCACCAGACCGAACGTTGTTAATGCTTCCCTGCTCTAATAAGAGCATCCTTACTGGTCACCTGTCATCTCTGCCCTTCCCCCACCCCCACTGAAACTTGCACCCGTGTCTTCAGGAATTCACGAAGCAGAGACAACATCTCGGGTAAAGAAAAGGGCCAAGGGGCCAAGGATGTTTCCCCAGCTTCTTGCTTTCATGGGTTAGGTTGGAAGTCAGCTTCATTTTTTTTTTTTTTTTTTTTTTTGGCCTGCAGGCTCCCTTCCCCCTGCCCCCTGCCCCAGAATAGTATCTCCAGCGCTCCCTTCCGGTACCAACTCTGCAACTGAACATAATTCCATCAGATTTATGAAACCCTATTGAACACTGTGGTAGGGGCTGCACATTCAGAAGGGCACAGCACCTAGTTACCAAGTCCGCTGTCTTACAAGAAGGTTAAATGTTATAAGAGAGGGACAAGCAAAGTGCTGTGGGGATCCAGACAGAGCGGGCTGCATTTTGATTGGGCCGGGGGACGAGGCCACAGAAAATTCCAGCACCAACAAAACAATGAGGAATAAAAACACTTGTCTCAAGTGGACACTGCAGGTAGATCAGAAGAGAGGACATTTGGACCAAAGAAAGCTTATGTGAAGAAATTAAGGCACAACTGTATATACTGCTTTTAGGGAAAGTTGAAAGACTGCTGTGACACACAAAACAAATAATTCTTACAATTTTCCTTTCAGGGAAAGAAAAGTGGGCAATGTAAGTACGGACTAGTTATTTTCATTTTTTAAGCTCCATTGGTATACAATTAATACACAACTAATTGCACGCATTTCATGTAACAATGAGTTTGGACACATGTAAGAACTCGTTATTTTTAATAATACTTTTCATGATTAATACTATAAAATTCAAAGTCATACACATTTGTCTGGGCCAAATGAAGTTATGCCAAAAATAACTGTGTAGCTTATCACCGTATCACTCTCGATAACCTTGGACTCTTTGCCATGCTTTCATTTCTTTTCCCAAGCGAGCTATTTTGAGTCAGCGGGAGGCTGTTTTAGAAAGAAATGAAATGATAAAACTACAGAGGAATAGAATTCTCAAGGAAAAACTCAAGGTGAGTTAACAGATTTCCCTATGTATTTTTTTGTTTTTTAACCACTCAGATTTTCAGAAACAGATTTTCTTGCGTAGTTGCCACATCAGAGGCTTTGGAACAAACAGTCTGGAGTCAACTTAGTCCTACTGGTTAGTAACTTTGTGACTTTTGGCAAATTACTGCTCCTCTCTGAGCCTCCACTTTCTCATCTATAAAATGGGGAGACGATAACATCTACCTCCCATGGTTGCTGGAAGGATGGGATGAGCATATGGTCCACTGAGAGAAACGCACAGGTGAGATCAGAGATCACCGCACTGATGGTGATTTGAGGGAGGAATGCATAGGGTGCCGTGGGGACACACGATCTTACTGGCAGGTGGAGAGGCAGTGTTGCAGAGAGGGGCAGGGAAAACTCCTCATGCCCTTGGGCAGAATTACAAAGAATCAGTAGTCTTTAGTAAGGTGAGGAAGTGGGAGAAAGGGCTTTCTGCAGAAGCTTTGGGAGATAAGGCTGGAGCTATTTTTTATTTTTTTAGAGAGAGAGAGAGAGAGAGAGCTGGAGCAAGGGGTTGAGGAGATGGAGGACAGGAAGGGCAGAAGGAGAGAGAGAGAGAGAGAGAATATCTTAAGCTGTTTCTGTACCCAGAGCAGAGCCCGACATGGTGCTTGATCTCATGACTCTGAGATCATGACCTGAGCCGGAATCAAGAGTCAGACGCTTGACTGACTGAGCCCCCCTCAGGTGCCCCCCTAAGCTTGAGAAATTGTTCTGTGGGAATCTTGGTATTTTCTTAAATTATTTTTTGTTATTCTGCCACTAAAATAAAGTTACAGACATAAATCTCCTTACTATAATTGTCTTATACAATGATAAAACTGAAACCAATTTTAAGATAAACTACAAACCAAACATAGAAGTGGTATATTAGGGTCAGCATAATGGGATAGATGTTTTGGTTTTGCTGAAACTAAATCTTCGGCGCTGGGTAATAGTAAAAACATATGGCCCGATGTCCAGTTCTATATTTAATTGCATTCTGCAGTTTGAATTCAATTACATTGATGCGGAAAACGTCTGATATACAAAGTGGAATTGAAAATTTCAAAACTTTTGTCTCTAATTCAGAATAATCAGATCTTGTACTTAAGCCAAAACCTTTGACCAGCCAATTCGTAAATGCTGCTTTTAATGAGGCAATAAGTGAGCAAAGCTTTCTTTTCTTTTCTCTTCAGCTTTCTTGCTGGCATTCAAGAAATGCCATTCAAGAAATATGCAATTAATGAGTACCTCATTTTGTTTCTGGAAACAAAAACACAAAGTACTTCAATGCACCATTCACAACTACATTTATTGCTAATAAATGTGGTACGTTGGTGCATATGAGATAGGGTCTGGACAACAGTGAGTCAGCTTGCTGGGTGACTAGGGTTCTATCATACAAATCTTTTTGAGGTCTGAACGCCTACACCTCTGAGGGCCAGGTGATACCTGAATTCTCCGACCACCTGACTTCAGCTGAATTATTGTGAAGCCTTCCCTTGTACTGCATGCCTTCACTGGAGCAAATTGAATCTTAATCACAGAAAATATGAGGCAGAAGTTTATTATAAAGCATTCATTCCTATAGATGTCTATGCTGATTTTTTTTATAAAAATAAAAATTAGGAAAACATATTGTAAGAAAAATGACAGACCCCTGAGACTCCATTTGTAGACCTCAGTCTGGAAATACTATGTATTTTAGAAAGATCATTTTCTCAGCATTAAGGAGAATGGATGGGGGGAGGGGCGAGTGAAGATGGGATGCAGAGAGACCTGTTGGAGAGGCTTTTTCTGTAATCCCTCTGGAAGAGCTAAGAGCTTGAACAAGCCAATTGCTATAGGACTAGAGGAGAGAAGAGACCTTCGAGAGATGTTAGGGAGCTCACACCCTAAGTCCAGATGACTAATTGTATGTGGCTGGTGAAAGAGAGCTGGGTGTTTCCATTCTCAGGTGCGTCCTTAGAGCAAGGTATTACACACCTTTAGGGTACCTGGAATGAAAACCATCCTACTCCTCCTGTGTGTCTCTCCTTTCCTCTCACACTATTAACACACTCATGACACTTTTTTTCAATTGAAGTACAGCCAATGCACAATATTATATTAGTTTCTGGGGTACAATATAGTAATTTGACGGTTCTATACATCACAAAACCATCACCACCAAGTAAGCCTAGTTACCATCTGTCCGGATGTTGTTACAGTGTTAGTGACTATTGTCCCTATGCCGTACTGCACATCCCCATGATTTATTTAGCTTGCAGCTGGAATTTAGTACCTCTCAATCCTCTTCATCTATTTTGTCTTCCTCTGTCTGACTTATTTCACTTAGTGTAACTTCCTGTAGGTCCATCCGTGTTGTTGCAAGTGGCAAGATTCCATTCTTCTTTAGAGCTGAGTAGTATGCCACTGTATATGTCTATAACATATCTTCCCTATCCATTCATCCATCAGTGCACACTTAGGTTGCTTCCATATCTTGGCTACTATGAATAATGTTGCAGTGAACAGCAGGGTGCATAGATCTTTTTCAAATCAGTGTTTTCATTTTCTTCAAATAAGTAGCCAGAAGGGAAATTGCTGGATCACATGGTATTTCTATTTTTAATTTTTTCAGGAACCTCCATGCTTATTTCCACAGTGACTGCACCAATTTACAATCCCATCAACTGTGCATGAGGGTTCCTTTTCCTCCACATTCTCACTAACACTTATTATTTCTTATCTTTTTGATACTAGACATTCTGACTGGTGTAAGATGATATCTTGACATTGTAAGTAGCGTTTTCATGGTGACTAATGATGTTGAGCATTTCTCATTTGTCTGTTGACCATCTATATGTCTTCTTTGGAAAAATGTCTGTGCAGTTCCCCTACCCATCTTTTTGTCTTCCTCCACTCATTTTTAATTGGATTATTTGGGTTTTTTGGTGTGCTCTCCCATGAGCTCTTTATATATTTTGGATATTAACCTCTTATCCCATGTAGGATTTGCAAATACGTTCTTCCATTCAGTAGGTTGCCTTTTTGTTTTGTTGACTGTTTCTTCCTCTGGGCAAAAGCTCTTTAGTTTGATGTAGTCCCAATTGTTTTTTTTTGTTTTTGTTGTCTTTGCCTGAAGAGAGAGATCCAAATAAATACAGTGTCCAAATGTTTACTGCCTATCCGTTCTTTTAGGAGTCTTATGATTTCAGGCCTTACATTTAGGTCTTTAATCCATTTTGAGCTTATTTTTGTATATGGTTTAAGAAAGTAGTCAAGTTTCATTCTTTTGCATGTAGCTGGCCAGCTTTCCCAACACCATTTATTGAAGAGACTGTGTTTTCCCCATTGTATATTCTTGCCTCTTTTATGGTAGTTTAATTGACCATACAAGCATGGGTTTATTTCTGGGCTGTCTTTTCTCTCCCATTATCTATGTGTTGGTTTTTGTGCCAGTATCATGCTGTTTTGATGACTATAGTTTTGTAGCATAGTTTGAAATCTGGACTCATGACACATCTAGCTCTGTTTTTCTTCCTCAACATTGCTTTGGCTATTTGGGCTCTTCTATGGTTTCATACAAATTTTAGTATTATTTCTTTTAGTTCTATGAAAAATGCTTTTGGTATTTTGATAGGGATTGCCTTGAATTTGTAGATTGCTTTGGGAAGGATGCACATTTTAATGATATTAATTCTTCCAGTCCATGCTAACACAGTTAACAACACTTCTGACATCAGTGTTGGGATTTTTTCCCACACTAAGTTCTCTATGACACTACATTTTTTTTCTTTTTTTTAGGTTAACATGTAGTGTATTGTTAGTTTCAGGGGTACAATTTAGTGATTCATCAGTTGCACATAATACCCAGTGCTCATTACTCATTATATCCCATGCCCTCTTCATTGCCCCTTACCCAGTTACACCATCCCCCCACCCACTTCCCCTCCGGCAACTCTCAGTTTGTTTCCTAGAGTTAAGAGTCTCTTATGGTTTGCCTCCCTCTCTGTTTTTATCTTATTTTCTTTTCCTTTCCTTCCCTTCCCTTACCCTATGTTCATCTGTTTTGTTTCTTAAATTCCATGTATTAATGAAATCATATGGTATTTGTCTTTCTCTGACTGGCTTATTTCACTTGGCATAATAGCCTCTAGTTCTATCCACATTGTTGCAAATGGCAAGACTTCGTCCTTTTTGATGGCTGTGTAATATACACACACACACACACACACACACACACACACACACACATATATATATATATATTTGCCACATCTTCTTTATCTATTCATCTGTTGATGGACAACTGGGGTCTTCCCATAGTTTGGCTATTGTGGATAGTGCTGCTATAAACATTGGGGTGCACGTGCCCCTTTGAACCACTATTTTTGTATCCTTTGGATAAATACCTAGTAGTGCAGTTACTGGGTCATGGGGTAGGGCATCCTACAATTTAACTGAAATTTAGTTAAACATATTTTCCTGGACATACCATCAGATCCCACAGGTGTAAGGGCTCAACTACTCCCCCTACTTCAGATGCCAACTGCAAATAGTAAGTCCCTAGTTTACCCACAACTTCCACTGGCTACAAATTGAAGGTCCCCATGATCTCTTTCCCCTTGGAATCGATTGTTGACTAGAAAAGCTCACAGAATGCAGGGAAATAATTACTTACATTTACAAGTTTTTTAATACAATAAAGAATAAAAGATACAGATGAACAGCAAGATGAAGAGCTATATAGGGAAAGGTCTGGGAGGGGCCCAAATGCAAGAACTTCTGTCCTCACGGTGTTGGAGTACATCACCCTCTCGTTATGGAGATGTGTTTGCCCACTTGGAAGCTCTTTGAACCCCATCCTATTGGGGTTTTATGGAGGCTTCCTCACAGAGGCATCATCAATTACTCTATTTCTAGCCCCTCTACCCTCTCTGGAGAAGGGGTATGGGTGGAGTAGGGCTGAAAATTCCAAACTTCTAATGACCTGACCTTTCTGTAACCTGCCCCTATTCAGGAGCTCACCCAGAGTTGCCTCATTAGAAAAAGAAGACACTCCTATCACTTAGGACTAATTCTAAGGGATTTAGGATCTGTGTCAGGTACTAGAGTCAAAGACCAAGTATTAGAACAAGAGATAGTTCTAGTGCTCTTACCACTTAGGAAATGACAATGGTTTTAGGAGCTCTGTGCTGAGAACTGGGGTCAAGGATTAATGTTAGAGCCAAAAGTTATCCTAGCACCCCAATTTATAAGGAATTTAGGAGTCGTGTGTCAGGAACTGGGGGCAGAGACCAATACATATATATTTTTTCTTATTATTATTATTTTACTTGGTTTGAGGACTCATGGCTTTTCACAGAATTACTGTGTTCTTTTTATTGTTCCAGTTCACCTCTTGGCCAATGGGAGTCTGTAATTTAAGCTGGCTTTTAGCCTTACCCAGACATTTAAAAAAAATATTTTTGTTCTTTGGCAACAACAAGATACTCAGGCTCCTTTTATTTTTCCCTGCCCCAAGATAGGGATCTCCTACTCTCAAATAAACCTGGGTTTCTTTTAGTAAAGAACCATACTAAAAATAAAAGATGGGGTGCTAGGGGTCCATATCAAATGAAAGCAAAAGCAGTGGGCAAGGTGAAAATTGTTTTAATGACAAAGCTGTAAAAGAGATTTTTTTTGAAAATGGGTTCATGATTTATATTACTGATCTCAAGCTACCTCCAGCTTAACTATCCCTCTTTTGATTCTGCTTTCATCTAATATCCCTCCTATTTTGGGCTACATGCTTTCTCTTCTCTCATATATCATATCTTCTTATAAACTTTAAAATCTATGGTGCTATATACTGTCCTAACAAACCCTGTGTATAAATTATAACAGTGGCTCATCCTTCCACAGGATAATCTGATGAGTCTCCACTCACCTCTTGGATCCTACTTTCAGTTGTAACTGTTTCTACATCTCTTTTGTAATAACACGGAACCTGCATACTATAGTCACTTCATTGGCACTATAAAAATATTTCTCTGTACTATAATAGCAAGCATAAGTGTTAACTAATAGTCAGTAATTTTTAGAAGAGGTACAAAGAATTTAGAGCAAGATTTTAAATAATGTAAACACCTAGGCACAGCGAGGCCTACTCCTTTCTTTCAGTTGTTCTAAAACCCTACTTAGATTTAATTCCATATCCGTTTCATCTCCCAGTAGAAAATAGTTTCAGCTTTCCCTAAACTTTTTTGCTAGAGTCAAAACTCTATCAGAAGGGGGAAAAAGTTAATCTTTGCAGATCCTTTGTACAATTTCAGCCCTGACTGCAGTGTGTGGGGCTTCTGGAAGCCTACCCAGGTATCTCTATCCCAGTCTTGACTGCACAGGCTCGCAGATTGCCAGACATATGGTCTCTTGCCTCTCCCGGTGGACTACTCACTCAGCTCTGTTGTGTCTTTGCATCAGAAAGAGATTCTCCATGGTTCTCTAATGACCCCAAACATCCATGCATACACACACAACCCTTTATGGTTTTTCTCTTTTCTTTCTTTCTT